>CAJQUW010009328.1:807500-974276 GCA_907163375.1 Prostheceraeus crozeri
AGCTTCATCGATAACTTATTAAGTAATACCTTGATACACTACTGCCATCTTGAAGGAGGTAGTCTGTCAGAAGTCATAGACAAATGCTGCTTTTTGAGAGGAACAATGTACACAGAATCTCAAACCGACGTCAACACAACTCCACACTTAATATGCAGCCATGACCCCAACGAATTTCAGATATACAATCAGCATTATTAGTTAGTTGGATCTGCTTGCGACTCACTTGCTTGTGACTACACTTCAATTCTCTCGCCTTTTAACATTTTATACCGAACATCGTCAAGCAGCCCTACGCTAACCGTTTCGGCCACTAAATCTCTGTCAAACAGCCGAAACGGCCCGGTGTCGGCATAGCGAGTGCGAATGCGAGTTCTCATGCCACACTGAGACAAGTAGCCTAGGCCTGCCAAATCGGCCGGAAAGATTCCTCACACCGGACAAGACCAATTCAGCTACCAGCTACCAATCACACCTCTCCTCAGTGTCACCTAAAAAAAGGACTACCAATCTTCTTCATTCTTCACCTACTTCATCAAATGCGCTATTTCAATGATCAAATCATTTACAACATTCACTTCAAAATATACAAAAAGCCACTGGAGAGATTCGAACTCCCGACCCCTGGTTTACAAGACCAGTGCTCTAACCCCTGAGCTACAGCGGCTTCTGTTCAACACACTCATTAATCATTCTAATTGAATCATTCAATGCCTCGTCAATAGCACTAAATATATATCACATTTATTTCTATCACAATAAGGACATTTCCGTTGGCAACAGATTGTCGTCTTCAAAACAAAGCATGTTGAGGATATTCGAAATCATTCACACCTTTCACCAATTGACAATTTTGACACTTCAGAAGTGCGGAGATAGTCCATCATCTTCGGTGACTGATCATTCATATTCGCTGTTAGTCCACTTATTTACCCAGCATTTCACACTTCATCAACCTCAGCTACATCTACATGTACTGTCCGACACCGTTCCAACAACAGAAGCCCCTCACACTAAGATGATCGAACGAAAGCATTAAAACAGTCAATGTTTTTAGCAACTTACGAAACTTGGAGTTCACAAGAATACACGACATTACTCGTGTCATTACACCGCTGATAACAGCCATTAAGATGCACAATTAGCATGTTACATTCAAGTGAGCTTCATCGATAACTTATTAAGTAATACCTTGATACACTACTGCCATCTTGAAGGAGGTAGTCTGTCAGAAGTCATCAACAAATGCTGCTTTTTGAGAGGAACAATGTACACAGAATCTCAAACTTTTCAATATCATCCTCCAAAAGATGGGACACACCTGAATTCCTATTTCATCCGATGTATACAGACATCAACAGTCTAGTTCACACTACCCGACGTCAACACAACTCCACACTTAATATGCAGCCATGACCCCAACGAATTTCAGATATACAATCAGCATTATTAGTTAGTTGGATCTGCTTGCGACTCACGTGCTTGTGACTACACTTCAATTCTCTCGCCTTTTAACATTTTATACCGAGCATCATCAAGTAGCCCTACGCTCACCGGTTCGGCCACTAAATCTCTGTTCAACAGCCGAAACGGCCCGGTGTCGGCATAGCGAGTGCGAATGCGAGTTCTCATGCCACACTGAGACAAGTAGCCTAGGCCTGCCAAATCGGCCGGAAAGATTCCTCACACCGGACAAGACCAATTCAGCTACCAGCTACCAATCACACCTCTCCTCAGTGTCACCTAAAAAAAGACTACCAATCTTCTTCATTCTTCACCTACTTCATCAAATGCGCTATTTCAATGATCAAATCATTTACAACATTCACTTCAAAATATACAAAAAGCCACTGGAGAGATTCGAACTCCCGACCCCTGGTTTACAAGACCAGTGCTCTAACCCCTGAGCTACAGCGGCTTCTGTTCAACACACTCATTAATCATTCTAATTGAATCATTCAATGCCTCGTCAATAGCACTAAATATATATCACATTTATTTCTATCACAATAAGGACATTTCCGTTGGCAACAGATTGTCGTCTTCAAAACAAAGCATGTTGAAGATATTCGAAATCATTCACACCTTTCACCAATTGACAATTTTGACACTTCAGAAGTGCGAAGATAGTCCATCATCTTCGGTGACTGATCATTCATATTCGCTGTTAGTCCACTTATTTACCCAGCATTTCACACTTCATCAACCTCAGCTACATCTACATGTACTGTCCGACACCGTTCCAACAACAGAAGCCCCTCACACTAAGATGATCGAACGAAAGCATTAAAACAGTCAATGTTTTTAGCAACTTACGAAACTTGGAGTTCACAAGAATACACGACATTACTCGTGTCATTACACCGCTGATAACAGCCATTAAGATGCACAATTAGCATGTTTCATTCAAGTGAGCTTCATCGATAACTTATTAAGTAATACCTTGATACACTACTGCCATCTTGAAGGAGGTAGTCTGTCAGAAGTCATCAACAAATGCTGCTTTTTGAGAGGAACAATGTACACAGAATCTCAAACTTTTCAATATCATCCTCCAAAAGATGGGACACACCTGAATTCCTATTTCATCCGATGTATACAGACATCAACAGGTCTAGTTCACACTACCCGACGTCAACACAACTCCACACTTAATATGCAGCCATGACCCCAACGAATTTCAGATATACAATCAGCATTATTAGTTAGTTGGATCTGCTTGCGACTCACTTGCTTGTGACTACACTTCAATTCTCTCGCCTTTTAACATTTTATACCGAACACCGTCAAGCATCCCTACGCTAACCGTTTCGGCCACTAAATCTCTGTCAAACAGCCGAAACGGCCCGGTGTCACGATAGCTGATGCGGATTACCAAAAACAACCGTAAAAAGTCTTCGGTCAATTGTCGTGAATCGCCAACAGAAGCTGTTTCGCCCATCGGACAAAGCATCTTGACCGATCAGGGAGTTTTGATGGCACTGCCTCTTCCTTTAGATTGTACTTCTTCATTTTTCCAGTTTTTCATTTTTGCTTGTAATAGTGATTTATGTCCTTCGTTGCGGCATTGAAGTAGAAGACCCCTTTCTACTAACTCGATGCAGCCACGAATTCTGACCGGTTGGCCTGATCGTGCACAAACCCATTTTAAACCCTGCCCACCCACCCGTCTACAGAACTTTAGAAATCTGTGTATGTGCTGCAATGCTATCAATGAATTATGAAAAATATCAAAGAAAAATCATGGATCGATTAGCATCATCGAATAATACTATGTGAATATATCAAGGAAAGCGATTACATCAGTGCTTCTCAACTTGGTCAAAATTTTCCGTGATCGAGAATTTTTGGAACAGATTTTATAATCAAAGTTTTTTCTGAAGGACCCACTTTAAAAATCAACTAGCATGGATACATAATGAAATCAGCTTCTTATGTTTACAAATCGAATGCAGTTAACTCAAAATATAAGCTTAGTTCATGTATAAACCTCCACCAGAAAAGAAGGGTATTTCGTGGCCTGAATGCAGCATGCTCGTACACTCAAAGGATGCAAAATCCATTACGAACAAAAATCATTTAATATAAAGGAACTTTTTTCTAAATTCGCATTGAAATGTTGTTTCCAACAAAGAACACTCATTTCTGCTCCAATGCTTTTTTATAAAGTTGTACTCAAATAGTGTATTGCATTTGCTTAAAACAAACGCAACAAACTATTTGAGTCTCAATGACTGCATTGGTCTTGGTGCATTTTTATTTGACTCAAGATGTTCGACGGCGTTCAATATCCAACTGATTCGGCTTTTGTCTTTGATGCTTTGCAGAATAGATTCTGATCAAACAATCATCTCATTTTAAATGCTGACATTCGTTTTACCCTTGGTTATCAAGCGCAGCTGCAGAAGCCTGAGGCCCACTTTCGAAAGCTTGAAAGCACACGTTGAGAACCACTGAATTACATCATGTTTGAAAAAATCAATGCAGATTTAGAATCATAAAATGGAAAAAGGCACACATAATTTCAGGTCATCATATTTTCAAAAGCACTAAATATATATCACATTTATTTCTATCACAATAAGGACATTTCCGTTGGCAACAGATTGTCGTCTTCAAAACAAAGCATGTTGAGGATATTCGAAATCATTCACACCTTTCACCAATTGACAATTTTGACACTTCAGAAGTGCGGAGATAGTCCATCATCTTCGGTGACTGATCATTCATATTCGCTGTTAGTCCACTTATTTACCCAGCATTTCACACTTCATCAACCTCAGCTACATCTACATGTACTGTCCGACAAATGGAACATCAGTCATACGTATCAATCGAAAGACGACCATCTGCTACCAACGATTTAACAGATTAAAGCTGATATACATGCACTTCTATTGCGATCATTTCAGATCAGCAAATACAATTCATGACATTCACAAACCAGTCATTTAGACGAACAGCAAGTAGAAGCCGCTGTAGCTCAGGGGTTAGAGCACTGGTCTAGTAAACCAGGGGTCGAGAGTTCGATTCTCTCCAGTGGCTTTTTTATCTAAATCACCAGCGCATCAAGAAACTGTAAAACGCTATGACCACATTTTGCTCTCACCCACATACCTGATGATCAATTCAATTGATAGAGATTTATTTTACTTCAACTTAAATCACAACTTACTTCTACAAATTTCCGTTGATAATTCGAAATTCACAACTCAACAATTATCACAATAACTAGTCTGTTGACAATTCGTGACTAAATAGAAACTTAATAAAACTTAATACTTTTTTGTCAAGGAAAATGTTAAAAACATCACTTAGAAGCACAGCCGCAGGAGAGAATCGAACTCTCGACCCCTGGTTTACGAGACCAGTGCTCTAACCCCTGAGCTACAGCGGCTTCTGATTCAGGTGCTCACTTTTATTGCGAAACTTATTAACGAATGCTTTCTGAAGGTTTGAGAGATCTATTCAACTGAATTTAGCAACAAGTACAGTATATCTTATCTATTTCTATCACACAGATTTTCCGCTGGCAACAGATGGCCGCATTTCTAATTAACTCGCATTGGGTAGCTTAATGAATACTCTTTCTTTAGATCTCCAGAAAATGCTAATCCGTGACTTATCTGTGTTTTAACCGATTCAAACTCCTGAGTAAGGAAATATATTTATCTTATCTTTAATCAATGAATTAATCAACACCAGGCTAGTATTGAAATCTGCGGGTATTCAATTTCAAACATCCACAATACATAATTTGAAAAACGATCTGCTACGTACCAATCACTATCAACCGTGACAGAAATAGATCTGGTATATTTATAGATCTATTCAGGAGAACTAACAATTCAGTTAGTTCATAAATAATTGATTGCGCAGACAACATGAGCAGATGCCGCTGTAGCTCAGGGGTTAGAGCACTGGTCTTGTAAACCAGGGGTCGAGAGTTCGAATCTCTCCAGCGGCTATTTTGATGTGACCTAATTTGCAGCGTAATGTGCATTTATGAGGCATTCTTGGGCGATAGAATAGTTTTAGTGAAACCGAAAAAGATATTGAACTTGCAATCTCCAAAAAAGTGGAGGATGTCGTCTGTTTGGACATTTCACATGACCAGTTGACGATTGTCGTTGATCCATATTACCGCATTCAAGATACCTCAATGCAGATGAAGCCGATAGGCATCTTTATCCATGAACAGCCTCGGTGATACAGAATTCCTATTCTCCATCAATACCTCGCATACTGCGAAAATGACAGTCGAAGAAATAAAGCAATAAAATGAGTGCCGTCATTATGCCTTTATACAGTCCGTTTCATAAAAAGTGGAGAATACGTTTTAGAATACTCCACACATTTTCTATGGGATTCAGATCAGGAGAACGAGCTGGCCAAGATAATGTCCTAAGCCCTAATTGAGACTTGCATAAGTTCACTCTACTACTCCTGTGACACGTAGCATTATCATCCATAAATAACCAAGTCGATGGATCACCAAGTTGATCTGTCATTTGGCCTATGTTCATTCACAAAACATTCACATAGCGTTCAGAATTCATGGTTCCTTGCTGTATGTGAAGTTCAGAGCGGCCATTGGTCCAAATGCCAGCCCAAATCAGTAGCCCAAACTACCTTGTACCCGGGGACGGTGTAAATGTCTCGGAATTTCCTGATCAGATTTTATCCATAATCTCAATCGACCATCACTATCCTTCAGACGGACTGATGCCTCATCAGACCAGACAACCCGATCCCATTGATTTCGCCAGTGACAATGACTCATTGCCATCTGAGACGTCTTTTTGTATGCTGATCTGATAATTCGATCTGAGAGGGCCTCTTACAGCTCTTGAAATTCGACTCAATAAGTCTGCTACGAATAGTGGACTTAGAAATAGACGAGACTAGTGCAGCCATCTCAGTTAACGAGAGACTTGGATCAACTTTAACAAATCTCAAAATTAGGCGGTCTCTACGTTTGGATGTTTTGCGTGGACAGCCAGAGCCCTCTTTACGACAGAGTCGAAAATCATTGTGCCATCGATGCACATTTGTGTAAGGGACATTTAGTCGCTTGCTTCTAGCTCACAAAGAAAACCCTAGTTCTAGCAAGGCTGACACTTTGCCTTTTGTGAATGCGATCTCGTTATTGTTCATTTGTGCTTTGTATTGTTTTCAACCGGTAAGAGATAGATTTCTAGCTGAAAGCAATCAGGAGTGCTGCCAACACCACCGCAACGAAGTCAGGAAGCTATGGAGCAAAAAGTCCAGTTAATCACATGTAGCAGTTACATTATTGTTGATGAATAATGGTGCTATACTGGCTCTGATTGACCGATTTTCTTTATTTTTGTTTTGCTTGATAGCTTTTGGCTTGTAGAACAACATATTACATAACAAAGGAAACAAATGTAATTTTATAAGAGTGAGGTGTGATTTTGTGTAACATTGCTAAACGAAGATCAAATTATGTACTACTTTTTTATCTATAACAGGAAAACAACTCAATATTCATGCTTGAAATTTCCAACAATGATATTAGTAAGCACAACTGACATATCTTCCAAATTTCAGAGAAATTCGTTCAAATTTGGCGGAGTTAGACAAAGTTGAAGTTAAGGCGATGTTTAAGGATGATCCATTTTTTATGAAACAATCTGTAGTTGAATGGACCATGTGTAACCAAGTGCGAGGAATTTGCAATGCACCATGTCACCTCAAAGACAAATGTCAAATGATCAATCTCTTTTTAATACTGTCATGTGACAGATTTAGCATTATTTCCAAATCATTGTAATCATAGAGGTCAATGGTAAGAAGATTGGCCACTCCTTGTTCGTTATTAAACTTATTCAGGTGCAAAGCTTTCATGGATTAAAACCAGGTTATGATCTGATTGCGTGGGTGACTTGGCAACCTTCCTGCTGATTTTGCTAAATCAAAACTCGGTCACTATCAAAGCAGAAAATGATGAGGAGGTTGTCAAAAACTTATTTCCTGAACAAAACAAATGAAACTGTAACTGCAACAGCTTTGGGTTTGAGGCTCTTCACTTTGTAATTTATGATGAATATTGATGCAATTATATCATATTTGCAGGCATAACACTCCGCGATCGCAAAGCGAACGAGTGGATCAGAGCTCAGACGAAGTTGAAGGACATCACATTAACCATCATGAAAAGTAAATGGCAATGGGCTGGTCATATAATGCGCAGGACAGAAGAAAGATGGACCAGAAGAGTAACGGAGAGGTATCCAAGAATTGGTTCCATACAACGTGGCAGACCTTCAAGACGGTGGGACCATGAGTTAGTCCAATACTGCAACTAGCACTGGCGACAACATGCGATCGACCGTCGGAGGTGGACGACACTTAGGGGTTCCTCCAGCAATGGAGCGACTAAAGCCCCGTCAAGGTAAGGTAATCAGGGTAATTGATGCAGTGCTGCTCACGTCTAAAATGTGTGAAATGCGCGACCGCGTCTTCGTCAAATTTTGAAAGTGATTCATATTGTTGTAATTTGGGTAAAATTATTCTCTTTGCAATGAGCGAAAAACAGTTCCAAAACCATTGATCATGTTGCAATAATCATGCTGTAGACGAATTGGCAACTATAGATTGACTGTATATGTATATTCAGTCTATATAATATTTAAGTTTGGATTCATGATAGAAGGCATTGAGCTCACCTCCGTGCAGATTGAAATACATATGTCCGAAATTGAAATTTTTGCATTTGAAGTCGAGACCCAACATGAGAGGAGGCAGTTCTCGCTCCGTCCGTATTTCGTCTCCTGAAATCAAAAGTATCGCACTTAGAACCTAGATCACTACTCTACCGAACATTCACTGCCCGACTCTCCATCTCCCGAATCTTGATAGAAAAAATATCAAATGATTGTAAAATATAAAAGTGAGGTGTCTGGCCAGCGGTACAAATGCTTGCTTATTAATTAATACAATTTCAGTTAACGTTTGCAGTTGGGTGCATCATTTTTCTCTGTAGGCTTTGCGAAAATTCTCCAATTGTTGCTAAAAGGTGCTGCATTAATCGAGCTCTCGATGGCGTCAGCAACACATCTTAGTCATGAATGATGAAATTACATGGAACAGATTGAATCAGACATCAGGAGAGCATAGATCAAAGTGCGGGAGCACTGAGAATAAATTATTTCTTTTTAACAAATAAATTAGATAAACATGTCACTACTGAAAATATTCAAAGAAGTAAAACGATTAAATACTAAAATGTCAAAGAAGAAATTTACTGTGATATTTTGAGACGAAGGGTTTCCATATAGAATTGAGCTCTAAACCACTGTCTCTGTTGTAAAAAAAATATTGTGCTAAAGCTGTAGTTTTTGTCCCTCTGACAAAATAGCCGTTCCATTGTTATCAGAAACCCGGCATTATCTGGTAAACAGTTATGCTAATCGTGCCTTGAGCTAATTTGTATAGCCTATTAGGCCATGAGCATTCTTCCACAAAAGTACAATTGGCACCGATCAAATCCATCCAAGCACCAAAAAGACACTTATGGAGGCTGGAAACATGATATTAAATCCAATGTTTATTAGTTTGCTGAACACTTCTGCTACCATGACTGGCAATTTTTGCCACCTAACTTTAAAATCATGATAGCTTTTGACAGTTGAATTAATCATTTTCTGATTTTTCACATGCATGAAGTATTTGTCATTCTACTGATATCCCATGAACAATCCGTTTACCAAAAGCAAGGATGAATGAATAATAACTCTACCTTCATAACCATCACGGCAAAGTGTCATTTTTGAAGCAGTCACTCACGGTATTTAACAACGTGATTATTTTTCTAGGAGAAAGATATTGTGTGATACGTTTGCACCCGTAATTCAGCACGCCAGTTTCATTAATCCAAAACCTGAGTATCTTATTGAATAGTCAAGCTGTTAGAAAGTTGTTGTCACACTTTCACTGTCGACTTTTTAAATTTAAGCCACATGACCCTGACTCCTGTGTCATGGTAGCAAAATTTCACCGAATACCATTGTCCCAATCGAAGGTGATTCAGAACTGCGATTTGCTTTGAAATGCAATTTTCCTAATTGTCTGAATTTTTCTACTATTTTCAAACATCTTTTGCGACAAATATCGACAACAATTCAAGCTTTAGAGACATGATTGACTGTACAAATCCATGATGTGAAAATGCATGTGAAGATACAGATCCATGACTCCCAGATTGATCATGCCATAGACATGATTAAGCATGACCTGCGCATGCTACCAGGAATAACAGAAAATTTAGCAATGACGCAAGTTTTTGTAAATGCACATTTCCGAAGTTAACCTGAATTCTTGACTTTCGCATTTGAGGAACAAAATTGGATCTCAATTTATGTTATAGTAGGCATTATTTCATGCCTAATTGGCAACATTCGCGTTGACAGAATTCGTCATTTATGCAGCTAAATTCTGATATAATGTTGAAATGACCAGGTTTGTTGTTATAATTTTGTTTTGTTCTTAGGGTCCTACAGCCGAGCTCTCAACAAATGTTCCAAGAAGTGAATAAAGAAGATAGCTTCTAGACACAAAGAATACTAATAATAAAAACGATTTTTTAGCTGACACTCAACAGAACTGGTAGTCAGCACTGGCCAGTTCGGAGTCAGAAACCGCTCATCGCTACTTAACGCTTGTAATCAGCTGCTGTTGTGCAGTCGGCCCTCTGAAGTGCCATTGTCACAAAGAGTTGGTCATTTCATTTTATTTGAAAATATATTTAACTTTTACTATGATCATACATAAGTGCTCTTAAAAGAAAAAACTCAATGGTTTCCCAGACCATAATTAACCGCCTCTTGCTCCTGACCATCAATTGGATTATGAATCAATTTTTATAAATTGTAATGCGAAGATCAATGAGTTTCAACATGTAAATAATACCACCGCTACAACGAGCGCATCCCAACTGTAATGAACTGAGGTTGTCATTTGTCTCTACAATGCTTTACAAACTCGAATCAGTCCGAATTCAAATAATCTGCTTGAAGACAAGCGAAGTGCTAGAAATTCGAAGATAAACACAAAATTGGATCTGAAATTTTTATTTGAATTATTACAAACATGGAACCGATGTAATAAACCCCGAGAAGAGGCTTTCCACATTGGCAAGTCCAATTAAATGTCTAATATTCGTTTATACCTCTAAATTTTCAACAATTTATTGTTTTGGTTAGGATACTGAAACACCTTGACCGTTAATTGACATCTGTATTTAACTGCTAATTTCATACTTAAGGAAAGCTTAATTAAAGGCTGAATAGCTGAGATGTAAAAAGTCTACTTTGATTGGCTAAGAGTAAACATTACAATTTACATGATGGTGAAAAACGACTTGTGTCGACGCTTGTTCAGGTTTCCGTTCTTTTATGCTACTTTTCTAGGATTTAATTTATTTGATTTACTATCAAAATGTATCAGACCACGGATACATCACCGGAACTTGATCATTACCGGCGGTGTTCTTCTATTAATACAATTGTCTGTCGATTATGAGTGAATTCTGTATCTTGTATTCACACAATGGCGGCAAATATGATGATGTCTCCTTCTTGTGGCACATTTGACTGTCTTCTTTTATTATCATTTAATCTAATTGCGAATAGCACACTTTAGAAATGCGAAGGTAATCGCACGTTATTAGTAATCGACACTACAATTATAATTCAAATCCTATTTCTGTCATTTACAAAGCCTTTTAGAAGCAGCGGGCAAAAAGTGTTCCGCTCAGATGAAATAGCCGAGACAATAAATGCTGTGTATGCCAATTTCACAGGCTACAAGGCTAATTACAAAGTAGTTCTCTACAGGGATGCTTAAATTTGACATGTTTCAAAACAATCGGTCACGAAAACTAGGATGAGTGACACACGTCATGCATGAAAGCGTTTATCTCATGGACATTCAAAAGAACTGCTTGTGCGAAGTTTTTGCGTAAATTAGACAATGCATAAGGAGTGGAGACAAACCTGCATTATCATGTATTATACTCTCTTTATGCATACTTGATCATTGACATATTATGTATTATAAGCTAATGGAGATAATACTTTGGGTGTCCAATAAGTTTTGAGATTTTTTTCCATTAAAAAAACAATTTGATTTCCAATGCTCATGAAAGATATTCAGTAAAGTTACGCATGAACTTCCTGAACCAATCACAGCTTGACAGTGATGTGGGAGTCGATGTACCTCATTGTAGAGGTCATCTTCGTTGAGTGAGTGTGCCCACTGCAACGTGCCTCTTTTCTTTGACTTGAAGGTGGTCCGCAGAAGTTCGATTCTCCATGTCCTTCTTCAACCAAGTGCATAAAATCGGTAGTGCTTTTTGTTGGTAGACATTTGTGAAAGATTTTCAGTCTTTCACGTTGAATCCGACGACGCGTTGCGCAAATACAATAAACTTCTGCCTCGGATAGTACTGAATGCTTAAAGCGTGCGCAATTTGGCTCGAAACGACACTGGAAAATCGATAATACACTAGTACTTAAATGCTACTTTGTCATTGATTGTCGGTGTTCACCCAAAGAGAACTACACGCCTAGTCTCAAAACCTATTGGACACCCAAAGTATGTCTTAATAAGGCAAGTAGGTTCACTGGAGGATCTTTCAGTGATTATTCAACCGGTCTAGGGGAGATGGTATTCCAAATGATGTTATGTGTAAATAGGAAAGAGAATAAAATGTGTTATAAATAGATGACATAACTTGTGCATTTCATTTAGAAATCCAAATAAAATTTAAAGCTATTTACATCCAGAGATTTTGAAGAGCATTTTAGATGGCTTCAAATAATTTAGGAAGTTTGATTTTTATGCTCAGTTCTTAAGATAATGTTGCTAACTCACTATTGTATCATCGAAAGTATGATTATTCTATGGAAATTAGGTTTTTGTGATCATCAATGTACCTTCGTGGTATTGTGACTGTAGTCCGGTCGCCAGATCGAGTTTCTGCAGAGAACGAGGCCGAATACGAGACTTTCACAGAATGTTGTACACGATGTGACTACTACGGATCTACCCGTTTACCGAGTTCTACCCTGTTCCTCTCCTTGTCGGCAGGATCGAAAACACATGGAAATGCAATCGGAATCAGATTGAAGTTTTTGGCAAAAATAAGATTTTTTATTCATTTTCTCTGATTAAGTGAATGAGTGATGATTTAATGCCACTTCTCCCTGTCCTAACACCACAGCATTGCACAACTTACTCTTTCAGGGTTCCTAGAAGGGATGAGTCGTATATCGCATACTATCGGAAATGGCACACACACACTCTCAGGCAGAAAGCTTACTTGGGTCATACATCGCTGTCTAGTTAATTCATCAGTGAAGAATGCTGAGAAGAGGATGGTGAACATCAGGTGAACCAATTTTCGTGCGCCTGCGATCTTCTTTAATGATGATCGGAAAGACCAATATTATCGAGAATACTTTTGCGCAATGATCCGAACTCCCTAAATCTGAAGGAATCGTGGTGATCGGAACACTTTGATGGAAATTACAGCAATCCGGAAGCCACACACGACTTTTTCACAAGGTATTATTTTCTTTATGTATTAGGAATTCCTTTAGGACACTTACTAAGTTCCAGCATCTGCCATCGTTTTGAGTCAGTCTGTACTTCTAGCAGCCTGAAAGAGTTAAACAATCTAATTCTGTGGCTGACACAGTCATTTCTTGGCGTGGAATGTCTTCAGGTCATCTCCTACCGTGTGTATTGTGTTATTTTCATGCTTCAGTCGATGATGAACGCAATAACACAGTTGAATGTGGCTTAAATTGGCCAAATGCTGAGTTCGCTTACTTTATGAAGCTTGCTATGATGCTTGAATGAGCTAAGCTTCAAAGCAGATGAGCACATGAAATCATGATGCAATGCCAAATTTATGGCTATAAATGTAGTAATCATAAAGATTGTAGAGTGCCACTTCGCCTGGGCATAGAATAGAAAGATGTCCTCAGACTTGAGCAAATTACGAGTTCTTTTAGGGCGAAACGCAGCGTCTACGGCTGTCAAGGAAATTTCGAGCTTAATTTGTTCAAGTCTGAAGACATCTTTCTATTATAAACCTAGTACTTTTCACATAATCAATGAAAACATAGAAAATCTCATTTTCATCGAAAGCTTCAATCTGCCTCCCATTTGATTATTATTATATTTTTATTTGAACCTCTCTAGGAAGTGGAGAAACCGAGTAGAGCTCGGCAAACGTGAAGATTCGAAGTAGTATGTTCATAATTCTCTGCACCCGTCTCAGAAGACGTAGAAATTAGCGAATTTTCCAGCTCTTTTTCTTATTGCTCGACAAAAGTCAGACTGAATTCTAATGTTGCAGAGAAATTTTATCAATTATGATATAACAAAAATGAAAATTGCACTGATATCTGACGCACTTAGTCAACCGTGTCCAAAAAAGGTCGTTCAGAAGTCTGTGCCTGGTATTATTTTTGATATCAGAAGAGATATCCTAATGGACTATTGCTTATTTGTATAAAAAACGACGATGGACTGCAACAGTCGTGTTCATTGACATACAAAACCTAAAATGCCACGAATTTCACTTGAAAACGAAGTTCAACTGTTGTACTGTCAAAAAATGGGATTACGCAAAAAGAAACAGTTAAATTAATTAAAATCAGTCGACGTTCAGTTCAATAAGTTTTAAAGAAGTTCAAGGATACCAAAACTGTCATAGACGATCCGAATTGCGGAAGACCTCACCTCATGACCAAGCGGATTCTCACTTGCAAAACAACCCCACTTGGACAGCAAGACGGATCCGCCAGGAACATAATATGAGTTATCTGGAATCTGTTGCCACAGTGAAAAGAACTCTACAAATTTACGAACTGCTGTTCGAAAACCGCACCTTTCTTTGCGTCACCACAGACGTCGGTTTGGATGGCAATATTTGGACGACCTATTTTTGCGCATATTTTTGTATATACAAGCCGTATTTCCATCAGCTTGATGAATTCTTCCACTCTCACATTGATGAAAAAAAGCATCATGAAATAAAATTCTACAGATAGTAATGAAGACAGTGTATGATTGCATGATAATCAGGCAGCAATATTACATTTCATTTGTCGTCGGTGAATGGCGCAAGAACTTATGACCGGCTTTGTACATAATTCTGTGAAAGCCTCGCTCCCTACAGAAACTCGTTGTGATTACCGTACTACTATGACTTGGCATTGCAAAATCTGAACTTCTCATTGAAAATGGGCAGTAAGAACATCCGCATTGAGTGAGTCCGTTATACCAGCAGTACATGAACTCACAATGGATGAGCAACGACGGTACAGCTTCATGTCTGACGAACACAAGTATCGATCTGCTACATTGCTTTAACTACATTATTCAAGCTGGACGCAGTTTTTCGTTATTTCAATCAATTAATAACTATTTTCTTCGTCTATGTACTACTTTCAAACACTTTTCCTTTCACCTTTTGCTTCTTAATCTTCTCTGCCCTAAGTCACTGGACCTCCATGATAGTCCTAACAATCTCTGCCAACTAATGCGCATCATCAAACGGTGATACAGAAATCACTTAGCGTATTAAAATCATTCAAGTGTGTGAAATAACACTGTGAGACAATATCAGAAGCCTAACACATGTGAATCTGACGGCTCACCAATTAGCGGCGGTAAAATGCGTTGAAGATCCGGTATTCGCATCCTCTTACGGAGGCCAATCAGGAACGGTGTGAGGTATGAGATGAAGCGCAGAAGTAGAAGCTGATGCCTGTTGGCCAATTTTTGCTTAAGATTTGTTTCTACCAAATTTTTGTGAAGTTGAAGTCGACTATTGAGCTTTTCGTATGCATCGTGATTGAGCTGATCTTCAGTTAATCGCACGACCGTTGAAATCTGGAATGAAAATTGAAGCACTGAGATTGTCATACAGAAAAAAAGAATAATTTCGAGTGGTTGGATGCAGCAAATTGCAGAAAGTCCCAAAAAAGTCAAACTGCTACTTTTATTACATGAAGTATTCATTGTTATTGCGCCTGTTCACATGAAATACGAATCTTGAATGGAAAGCATTTATTGTAATCAATATCGACTACGGATTTGTGAAATGTGGAAACTGAAACAGTAAAAAACCTATCGGAATAAGTATCGTAACCATCACAACAGTCGCACATGATTATGATGTCCGACGGACCTTGAGGCGCTTGCGCAAACCCAAACATTGAGTTTTGCTATCGACAGCAGAGGAGACCTTCTGATTATGTCATCACAACAGTATTCAACATAAAAAGATCAATTAAATTAATTTAGAAAATATATAAATAAAATTGCTAACAGGTTTTTCCTTTCTTCTTCCCTTTATTCATTTATTATATTTCATAGTCAACAAGCCTGTTTGATTTAGTCAAACTGTACAAGCACGCGACCATCCATGCCATGTTCCACCCCTTTCGTTTCGAATGCCGGTTAATTTTCAGTAGTAACTTACATGTTGGATACTAAATTATTTACTGTAAATTACAATGTTAAGCAAGCTAAATGCGCTGTACACTGATTTGCTGATTTTCTTGCAGGTCTTAGCAATAAATCGCTACTTTAGGAATTAGGGCAGGCGGAGCTGAATCTGCCCAGAATCTCTCTAAGCTTCAAATAATGGTTACATTGAGCATTTCTCTTGTGAGTTTTCAAGATTGTTTGCACTGCTACAGCATTTGCTTGTCCACTTTGACAAACGAAGCAACCGCTGTGCGTATCTTTTGAATGGCACTGATTGATACCTTAAAGTTGGAGTGCTCACATTTCGATGTTTATCATTAAAAAAACCATGTCACATGCATGTACATCAAATTATAATATTCTACTGTCTTGATAATATCATTACATTAGTTTGAAAATGTTCTACCAAGCGTCACTATTTATTAATAGTTGGAAAGAGCTGATTCTACTAGTTGTTATAGATAAATTTATATTTGAGCGGTGATATATTTCAACTACTATCCGTAGCTATATATATTACCAGCCTGACGATAACTACGGATAGTAACTGAAATATATCACTGCTCAAATATAAATTTATGCATAGCACCTAATAGAATCGGCTCTTTCCAAATATCAATAAATAAACATCGAATTATTGCATAATTTTATAGTCTATATAGTCTCTTATTTTATCTATTATTTCAACTCATCCCTGTCCCACCCAATACACAAAGCCATGATCGCAAGCTGGAGGTGGGACAGTCTACACGCGCTCGCAGCTCTCACCCGGTTAGGGTAAGTAATCTCTAGTGGGAGAGGTGGTATCTGGGATCATAACATGGGATCATCATATTGCAAATGTGGTCAAAAAGTGCAATCGCCGATTCTTTGTCTTGCGTAAGTTGAAGCACTTTGTGAGTGTGAGTGTGAGTGATTTAAAACTTGTGTATACCGGTATCATTCAATCGATGTTAGAATGTGCTAGTCCGACTTTTGTGCATTTATCCAAGAGACTTAGCAAGAAGATACAAAGTATTGATTATCGGGCCTTCAAACTTATACATGGAAATCTTGTGGAAAATAATCGACTTTGCTATGTTAGAAATTGTCTTCAATGCTGTTGTGAATTGATCAGCCTGAAGCTTTTTAAGAGGTGGCTTTTAACAAAAAACACGTGCTTCATAAATATATACCTTTAGGAACCTTGCATCATTCCAAGCATTTTCGATTAAAAATGACCCGAACTGAAAAGTATAAATACTCATTCTTTCCTCGTACCTCCGCGATCATGAATTGCAGATAGTAAAATGTCAAAGGATATTGTATGTCTAAAGATACACGCCAATGTGAGATTTTTATCACTTTATTTCTTTTGAAATGATATTGCATTTCAGTCGTATAATTTTACAATTAGCAATATGTGACATTTTGTATGATTCTCTGTAAATTATGATTTTCATTACTTTTGACAAATGAACACTACTATTATTATTATTATCTCCCGAGGCGGACAGACTCGAGACCTGGACCTTCTACACTTCCGCACCGAAGCGCGACCCCCAAGCAACTGAGCTATCCTACCACCTATGGACGTTCAGAGCTAATCGTCAAGCGATGGGAACTCGTCATCGATAAGCTTCCGCTGAGCTAGGCATGACCAAGGATGTGTCAAACTGGTTTGAAAAGTTGCTAATCAATGCATACAATATAGTATGCATACAGGACACTCTCACAAATCATCAACGCCACTTTGTAGACCAGGTCATTTGCCAGACCTTCGACCGACACGAGATTTCTTCTGTAAATTCTTCAACAAATACTGCTCGTTTGCATTTTGGCTTATCAATAAAGCAATATTAATGCTATTATTGTTTTTACAGTCCTTGAGATTACCTAGTAATTCCAATATTTAGACTAGATGAGAGTTTCACGAGCAACTAATGAAAAAAGAGTTGCAGTAATTTTAGAAATACATTCAATTTACATTGAAATTTAATGTCCATACAGCCTGCTGTGAATTCAATGCTCACTGCTGAAGTACAGTACGTACTCATCGTTGGCACCAAAAGTGTATCGTAGCACATTGAAATGACAATTATTAAATCAATAAGCCATCAACACAACCTTGATTCCTCAACCGTACTCACCCGGTCCAGGAATCGAACCGAAGTCCGCTAGGCGAGATCGTAGCTTCTTCGTTAGGCCACGCTGACAGTGCAAAAGAAATGCTAGTGAAGGCAGTAGTTATCTCTTTAGACATGTAATGGACTGCGAGACCTTTGTTGTCAATCTAAGCAGTGTGATATAGTCGAATAACATGCTGATATGCTGTCTCGATACAACATGAAGGCTGGCAGCATTCTATCAATAAAAATAGCTGCCGACATCACTTGTAGATGACCATTGCTTCCCTCGCATTCCTTTTGTACCGTCAGCGTGGCGTAGTGAAGAAGGTGCGATCCCATCTCCAACGGTCATTTCCTTTCATGTTCATGCACCCCTGTCTATAAAACTAAACACATTTAGATTTGGCAAGCCTCTTGACGTCGTCAAACACAAACATTTTGAGCAACTTTATCTACATTCAACCACATTCTCATACATTGCAGATCAGAAGCATGATAATAGCACATGCACAACATAGGAAATGACCTGAAGACATTTCAAAAATTATGACTCTGGGCTTAGTACTTTTCGTTTAATCAGAGAAAACATACAAAATTTCATTTTAGCCAAAAAACTGCAATCTGTGTCCACATTGGATTTACATGTGTTTTTTTTATCCTGTCTGACAAGAAGAGGAACTCGCTAGAACTCGGCAGACGCACCGATTCGTACTAGCATAGGGTGTACATCATTCTGTGAATGTCTCATCTTCGACCTCGTTCACTGCAGAAACTTGCTCTGGCTACTGGACTATAACCATCAAGCTACTGCAGCAGAGGCTTTGTATCTTCAATTGAATTGAGTGATAGAAAACAACAAAACACATGCTTAGCACTTGCAAGTAATATATGTAAAAGAAATGGCTTATTGTTAAATAAACGATGGTGAAATTATCAGTATGATTAGTGTAAGAGTGAGAGCATGCGAGTGACACTGCGTGGTGAGTGCTCTAACACATGTGACAAAAAGTGAAAAAATACCAAGTTGAAATTTTTGCATTTGATCCCCGCACACGTAGATTTTCTATGAATCTTTAATTCTACTTTCTTAGAGCGCTTCGTTACTAGTTCGATCGTGTAATTGCCACAGACGATATCAGACAAAATGCTACCAAAAAGGAGTGTACAGAACAGATAGTTAACACTAACTGCCAAAATATCAGACATAACTGTCTACTTATCCCTTCTTGAAATCCCTTCAATACCTTTAAGTTTCATTTAGACACCACTACACAACCTCTACCTCACTCTCCCTCTTTCTCGCTCTTAGACATTCACACACATGTAGCTGCTCTGTTGCCATGTTATTTCATTTTCGCTTAAGTGACACTCTTAAAGATGGCAAAGAATATTTCGCAAGATGAATTGTGATATGATATCAGGAAGTCAGACATCCAGAATTGCCATCGCTATGACTCCGCGTCCAAAAGCAGTAGTCCTATTTGTTTTAATGTATTGCATTAATTAACACACTACTGAAAATTATGAAGAATGCTATCCAATTTTGATAAGTTTATATAGTTGCTGTTAGTTGTATAACATGCTTTAAGCTACGTATTACGCTTTAAACTGCAACACAAAATACAAAACTACATATGAAAGATGCAAGCTCAGATTCTTTATTAGCCATTTAATCGGTCTGAGCAACTGCTAACATGTTAAATCATGTAACCGGTTAAGCATTTTACATTTACAGGATGGGCGTGAGAAAAAAACATTCGTGCTTAGGTGAATGTTAATTCGAGCATACATCTCCATCCAGCTTCAGGAAGTCTAAGTGTCGAAGCAAGATGTAGCGGTTGTTAAATGCGATTGACGCATTTTATTGAAACTGGCACCTACAGCACAAACTTCCATTTTCACTTTCTGTTAATTGAAATAAAGACAGTGTAAATATTAATTTGGTAATTCAAACAGAAGCGTCTCTTATAAAATAACAGCACAGACACTTTACAGGAGAATAATAGCGGCCTGGTTTAAGCAGAGCGCAAATATTGCACTACTAAAGTCATTGATGAAATGGTTGGTCTATTAATTAAAGCTGCCGTTGGTTGTGCAACACGAGATATCTCGCATAACTGACAGAAATGTCTGTCAAATTTTATTTCATGTTGAACCATATTGCCGTGTTGCATTTGTAACTTTATTCGTAAATGGAAATCACATTGAAGGTGTAAATATGTCGGAAGTACAACAGAAGTATTGCTTCTAGTTCAATTTGAAATGCTAAACTTGGCAGGGATTTATATTCAATCGATTATAAACTGCGAGTACAAATATGGAAATTTCATGTCAAATATCAAACTGTATCAACTGCATGCTACAAAGTACTAAATGAAAAAGGATCTATTTATAACCACGGTATAAAAAGAAGTCTAGCAGTTCCAGTCTAAGCGCTAAAACAAAGTTCTGCACGGAACGAGGTCGTTCAGGAAACTTTCACAAGGCATACCACTGCAAAACTGCATGTCTGCCGGATCAGATGCCCTGTGTGTCAATAGCTTGGATAAAAAAATCCTATGTGTTTCTAATAGAGAATATTGAATTACAGGGTTTAAGCTTAACTTCTAAAAGAAATTGTTGCAAATTGATGTTATGTTGCAAATTTTCACCCTTAATCAGGCAAGTACAACAATTTCACCCTTATCAGGCAAATACGGCGATAAAGAGTCAAACTTCAAACTTCAAAAATCAGTGATTGATATTCTGTGCATTCCTCCCTATTATCTATTATAGTACCTAGTCCTTTGATTAGCACAGATTCTCGAAGGTGTAAGTTGATGGCACTGAGATCTTTGTCAATCACTGTTACATCAATATCAACTTTACACAATTGGGGTGTTCACAAACACAGAAAAATTGTGTAAATCCGATATAGATGTAACAGTGATTGTCAAAGATATCAATTCCATCAACTTACACCTTCGAAAGTCTGTGCTGATAAAAGGACTAGGGTTAAAAGACAAAAGATAAAAGATTAGTCCTACAATAAATAACATGGAGGAATGCACAGAATATCAAACATTGACTTTTGAATTTTGAAGTCTGTCGTTGTATTTGCTTGATAAGGCCGTCTTAACGGTGAAAATTTGCAACTACACATTTTAGCAGTTTGGCTTAAGCCTTGTAATTCAATATTGCCAGATTCTGCTTAAGATAAATTGCAACATCTTGCATAATCTAATGGAGAAATCGTGAAAAATGGGGCATAACAGAGTTTCATGAGGGCCAGGCCGGGCTGGCCCATGTAACTGCAGTTCTGGCTGGGGGATTGGCAAGGACAGGCCAAAACATCCGATTTGCACCATTCTTTTTGGTGATCTGATTAGAATCAAACGCACAGCGCATGAATAGGAGTAGATAACAAGAAATACAGCTTTTAATGTTTGGAGCCTCTAATATCCAAAATTAGATCAAACTTACCAACCAATCTGAATCAATGAAGAATAAGTTATTCCGATGACTGCAAGACGCTTGAAAGGCTGTCATTTGAAGTGTCATATCTTCAACATGGTTCATGAAGAATCGCTTCTCTTCCGCCAACTCTAGGTCAGCGGGAGATTCCTCCGGAAGTTTTTCATATGCTGCCTTATAGTCGTCATCCTTCACAGGATCAAGCATGCCAGCTGATACAAATTCAAGCAGAAGAGTTTTCTTGGTTTCTGGTTTGCCCTGCAATATAATACATGGCAATCACATGCAGTTCGATTGTGTCATAATGTCACTTTGATATCATTGTTAAGTTCATTCCCTTAGGTGAGCGTTGTAATACTTAATATGGCCCTACACGAGTAGAAAATTCTGCCTTAAAGAATCAAAAATTTCAAAACCGAAAAATACTATTTTTCTAGATGTGGCTTCTAAATAAGTATGATTTTTTCGCTCCAACTTTTGCATGTTCCACTTCATGTTTTCATCAAAAATCTTCAAACTTATGTAAAGTGAAAAACAAATGTCAGATGCTTGAAGAATCTATGTTTTTAGTAATAATTGTCTGTGTCGTGTATACACAGTTTGCACGCAGCAATAATGTAATACTGCAAATGCATGCACTTGCATTAAGTTGCAATTCCCTGATAATGGTAGGTTGATTACATCGAACGGCCTTGGTAGATAGAAATTTGAATTTCATTAAGTTAATGAAAAGTGTTTACTTTGTCACTTTTTAGTCATCGAAGTGCATAGCCGGCAGAATGATTCTTCCATCGGAAAATGATTTCTTTCATGGTCACATAATGTTACAGCTGATGATAACATCAAAATTCCATGCAGCTGTCTCATTAATCAAATACAATTTGCGACAAATTTAATATTCTTTTGTAACTTTTAACCTACTCTTAATTATTTGCAGGCTTTAATGAGAGAGAGGGAAGTTGAAAAGCATGCAGGCTACAAGTTTGCACAAGAAACTATGTACACGTTTATAATATGAAAGATAAAAAACAGAAAAATGCAAAAAAACAAAAAATATACGTGTAGAAAACAAACAAGCAAAATATATGGGTATTTATTCATTTATTCACTAATGGCTAGAGATATGTAAATGCTGGTATCGATGTTATAGCGCCATGAATCCTATTATCAGCCTACCTGAGCGTTAACATCGAGATTCGTTCTCCAACGTTCAGTGAATTTTGACCGCTTCTCTTTGGGGAAATATGCACCATGCCACAATGCTTTCATCAAATAATCTAATTGTATCAAAACTTGACCAATTTTTGTATCCAGGAATGCAGGCGGCAGCTGGCAGCTTGTACTTTGATCGAAATTTGGCTCTAGCGCGATACCTGTTGAGAGAATAGACATATTTTATCATCTGATTCTAAAGTGAAACTACTTCAACGAAATTACTTGGAATTTGATTGCAGGCATAAATAGCTATTGTCATTTCTCGAACAATTTGATACAGTTCCTTGTAGTCTGCGTCAGGAAAGGTTTCGTCAGCAGGCAGAAGAAGAACACAGTGGTTCTCTTGCAGATTAGGAACTTGACACACGAGTCCATTTGGCGGCTCCGTAGGAATCTATAGAGAGCGAATGTTTGATGTCATAATTTTCATAATGTTTCGTATTTAGTGAAACTAACTTTGAAATCGTCTGTTGACAACAACCAATTGGAGGAATTCCATGCTAACAGCTCCTGACATTCATAGCGATCATACTTTTCGAAAAAAGCAACGCCTTGACGATATAAAGCCGACGAAGCAAGCGAATCAGCTTGATCCTTTTCTGACGGTGCTACACTGTCTCGTCCTGATGTCATGGACTGCTACTGGAAATACATGTACAGAAGATGTGCACCTCAAAAAGATAATGAACTGTGAAGTAGAAAAAACATTTCCCTTTATGAAAGCTATTCAAGCATATTAACAATTCATAGTTCATCAAATATCACACAATGAATGTCTCCTAGAAGGACCTCATCAGTCGAGGGCAGGTTTGAATGTGGAAAAGTGAACTTGCGCATTGACTACTCACACGGCTGCGTAACCCAGTCATGTGTCTTACTGATTTATTCGAACGACAAACAGATGATCCGGTGGCCTTGTGGCTACAGGGTGTACATACATGTCCTCTAGCTCCAACGTCACAAGGGCCAACCTGAAGCTGTTCCCAAAATCTAATATGAACATCTATTCAGAATTTATGTTCCCCAGGGCCTTCCAATTTGTGATCAGACATCAGTCTTAAGCTAGTCAGCTCCTGATGTCGAATATGCTAAATATAGTTGATGTTCAAGTCAAAAAGAAGGGCTGTCCTCGAAATATTCCAATAAATAAAACAGTCGCCTTATCTAGTTGGTGATGAAACTTCTCAAGACTTTCACAGTAGGCATATAATTGGCGTGTCTAAAAAGTTTCCGCACTGGGAAAATTTTGCGCAAGCGACAAATATATTCAATTTATCATGTAATATTCTTAAAAATATCGATCATTATGCTACTTTAGATCAAAAAAGTGAAGTTCTGATTGATTTGTTTGCAACCTTATAAGTACGATCTTTGCACAATAAAATAGTTGTGCTCCACGAAAATGTGCAATTTCTATGAATGGAAATGGTTCTTGTGCGCTGTTGTTTCCCCCTTCATTTAAAAGATTGACATTAATCACTGTCGATAGATAAACGCATATGCACATGTTCTCGTCAAACGGTTTCCAAGTGATGGAAACAAATTACGAAGGGAATACTGTTTTTGGAGAACCTACTGCAGTCCTTCAAAGCTGACAAATTTAAAATATATATTTACTAAGACTTAAGAACTCATATTACTACGAATTTACTGCTGCTGCAGAATAGAATAATTAGTACTGTGTTTGCATTGCTTGCGTATATTGCTTATGTACCCAGCTTTACGCAAAACTCACGTGAAAGCTTGCGTATAAAGCCATTAAAAATTGACGCAAATGGCAAATAAAGGCAGGCTAAATAAAATATAGATATTGGAAAGCCACTTTTACTTATGGTGCTCATTGTTTTAATCTTCCACTTAAAAACATCGATGTCAACTATGATGTTGTTGATAAGCACTACTGGATGTTGTGGCAACAGTTGCGGTGGAAACATAAAAACAAAGCTACACCCCGTGCAGGAACTGACGGTCACTCGTCTCATAAAATTCGTCTTTTATACGTGCACGCAACAAGATAAATTGAACCAACAAATAATAAATGACTCAGTACGTCATGATTGTACTACATTAGGCTACTGCAAAAGATACTTCATGCGATGATAAGCTAAAACGGAGTTGCTCACAAAATCATAAATCATCATGAGAAAATGCATGCTCTTTCGTATGTGCAATAAAAATGAAAAATACAGCAATACAGACACTTTAACCATCCCTGTTGTGACATCATAGGAAATCTTGAGGACCCAGGGCAACCTTGTTGTTAGGCACAAAGAAAAACATCCGTTGCTGTGTTAAGCCAATGCATTTCACTTACCATCGGTAAGCATGTTCACGGTCGTGAACATATTGAGAGGGCATAATGAGGAATATGTGAAGAGATTAAAGAAGAAACGACAGAAGAAGAAACTGCTCTATATATCTAAAGATTCGCTTGCACAGGAAGTAGGCGGAGCTGCAGGTTGCTTGCTTCTTGCCATGACTCATATGTTGCAAAGCTGACAGAGAAGACATGCATCACATTCATTTACTCTGCATCGGGCACATCAGTGGAACATTTGCGAGGAAATGCAATCCGTGTTTTTCAAGTAAGAATTTTTCTCATGATGTAAGACGCTGCAAGGCAAAGCGAGAGACAATTCCGAATATGAGTGAGCAGGTCGTAACCAGGATTCGAACTCCGGTCAATTAGAATGATAACTAAATGATCGATCAAAAGTGCACGGCCGGAATTGCGCTAAATCGCATTCAAATATCAGCTGTGCAGATGACATGGGCTTTCATCAAACCTTTGTTAGTGGGGGCTACTGCCGTTGACATGTGGTTAGAGAACTTGGTTCCTGTTGACGTGCTTTCGAATCCTGGTCAGACGAGTTGTGGTCTGGAAGATAAGGTGTTGGCGTCTATTTGGACTTATTGGCAAAGCAAGAAAAAATGAACAGATTTAAGTGTTAGTAATAATTTACAATTGGATAGTAGGTAACAGCTACGAATGAGTATAATTTGTGCCCTCCCCTGGAGGAACTTCTGGATGCGCCATTGCAGTGAATATTACAACTAGTTGATCGAACGTGGAGTTTGATATCTCATACAGTGGAAAGGTCCTCGTGAAATGCGGTCGCTCGACGGAACAACTTGTGCCTACAGTGTCTTCACGGAAGCAGTTCACTACATCGTTGATTTAAGTTAAGGGACATGCCATTGAATTTGGATATGTTAGAACAATTTAAGTCAAAGACGACAACATTTTTAAAAAAGGAAGCGCTTTTCAAGTCCTCTGCTTAAAGCCCACATGGCATTAGAAATAAAATAGGTGGTCGTTCCATTCAACATGCTATAATGATTGTCATATATGTATATGATTTTGTCCCATTGTTCCTTATCTGTTACAACTTAGTTGTGACATAAACTGGCACAGTGATTTCGACACTCGGTACACAGGTACTGATACAGTTGCATAGTATTGTATGTATCTTTAATAATATACATTGAAAAACTAGGCTATTTCAGCAGACAGATTCCGACACTTGAAATTCAATGTCAACACAATTATTTTAATTTGGAATCAACTAGGAATCAGTTCGATTCAATGCTATAAAACTATAACTAGCATCATCTCTAGACCACAAAATTTATTGTTTGTAACATGAGACCTAGAATGATCGAATATAGAGAGAACGAAGGATAGTGTAAGGTAGGGGTCTTTAAGTGAACTAATTTTATTGACTTTTACTGCACTACTTTTTAATTGCCTGTACTTTGCGCGGGAATTGTTTTTACTACCTGCTAGCAATGTTCAGGTGAGCAGAGTTTTCTTGTTGTGATCTTGGTTGGGATTGCTTGTTCTAGCAATTCCGGTCAACATGGCAGAATGCAGTGATGATCTTATTGACGATGATGACATTTCTATTCTAGCGGAGGAGATTGTTTCCCGTGCACAACAGCTGCTAATTAAACCGGAGCCACGAGACTATGAGGCCGCTGTTTCTTCACCCCGACGACAGCCGGGAGAATTACCCCGAACCTAATCGGGAGACTCGCCTCGACGGAAGTCGAGCGTTAAGGAGATCGACCCACCGGCAAGCCCGTGGAGACACCCGCCTAGTATAGGCTCCGCTTCACCTCGGCGACTGCGTGTACGCTGGGAGGACCAGGCCGACGACAACTCGCCCGGATCGACGCCCCCGTTAATGGTAAGTGCTATAAAGACTACAGTAGCTCCTAGCGTAGAACCACAAGCAAGTTACACTGGTGGCAGCGGTGGGATCCACGCTAGAGACACGTCAAGATGGTTGCGTGTTCCACTCAACGCATTTCCCGTATTTGACGGAGGTAATTTTTCTATTTACTATCAACGGATAAGTGCCGCTATGAATACTTATCCAGAGGCCGAGCGTTACCTATTTTTGCCGCAAAATTAGGAGACAACGTTATCGAGTGCTTGTGTGATTTTTTTCCTGGGGGTCTTGGTCACTGTTATTTTGAGCAAGTTGTGCAGTGTCTACTGATGAAATACCGGAACACTCAAAGCCACCGATAGACAGCAGCCTACCTAGAGAGCGAACAGGTAAGTACGAAAAATTGAGCATGAAAAATGTACCAATTTTTCAGGGGAATCTGGTGAAGATTTTGACATATGGTTTCGCCGAGTATCTATGTATTTGGATACCTATCCTCCACAGCAGAGAATTCATAGACTCTGTTCCCAGTTGGGAACAAAACCATTCGAGTTCGTGCAACATCGACCGGATGAGGTGCTAAACAGTTTTGATATGCTTGTCGAGTCTCTGAGGAGGAAATACGTTATACCGATTAATATGTCGAGGGCGCAAGAACTTTTTTATTCCAGGTATCAAAGGAATTCTGAAGATTTGCAAGATTTTGAGGGAGAATTACGGCGATTAATAAGGATTGCTTTCCGGCTCAACCTTCCTGGAAACAGGAGGAGGCTATTCTTCAAAGAATGCTTGCCGGCACTAGCAATGTCGAACTCTCTCGACATTTCACGTTCAGCCCACCCCTCGCGATAGAGCATCTCTATCACGCAGCAGATTTGATAAAAAGAATCGTCTGCTCAATTCGGACTCAAGGTCGAAATAAGTAGGCCTACGGGAGGATCATTTCCACTGTCAGGGTCATCCTTCCAGAAAAATATGCCACCCTATCGATCCGCAGATGTTCGCAGGAGCTTGTCTCCTATCCGACCGCCTACTCCACCAAGTCTGCCTGAAGTACGGAGGAGTCCATCTCCTGTACGGGCACTCCGGCCTCCTACCCCTCCAAGACGCTCTTTTTCTGGTGAGGAGAGAACTGATGAACAAGTAAAATGTTTCAAATGTGGAGAGAAAGGACATTTCATGAGGAATTGTCCATTTCGGGGAAATAGATATTTAAACCACTGAGGCTGGAACACTCCGCGGACGGACGGACTGATTCCGCAGCCGGTGAGAAACCGTCTGATGTTACAATTCAAACCCCGAACCGTAACGTTATTCAACTGCTTTTAAACCATAAACCGCGTACCGCTATGATAGATTGCGGAGCAGATCGTAGCGTGATTGATGTTGAAAACGTGTCGAGAGACAGGCGTTTCGTACACCCGCAAGGAGATGCCAAAAGTTTGACCAGCCTGACTGTTCCAAACTCAAACCTATTGCAGAAGTTAGCATACCTATAGAAGTCGCGGGCGAATGTTTCAACCAGACATTTATAGTCTGTGAACGCCTCAGGAGTCCTATAGTTATCGGACTGGATTTCATTATGTCATATGGAGGATGTGCGGACTGGGTAAGTAACACGTTTTATCTTTTCGATAAAGCAGTCAGCACACCGATCCTGAGGAGAGTCGAAACATACCAGGTGAGTGTGCATCTAGCACGAGATACGGTAATTCCTCCCAAGAGTGTCGCATATCGTCTCGGGAAGTGCGCGGAATTTCCTATTCCTTCCCTCAACTTACTCACCGCTCAGCGAGATCAATTACCAGACGGTGTCCTCTTGGCAAATGCCGTATGCGAGCCCAGAGACAACCAAATTTGGCTTCAGCTAATGAACATTACTAATGCTGATGTCCGACTACCTGCCGGTCGCGAAATTGCTACTATAGAACCAATCGAGGTTTTTGGCAAAGTCGGCGGATCAAACAGACCAAGTAAGTTTTGAAGCTTCACCTACAAATATAGAAGCAGCTATAACACAGTTGGACGAGACAGACCTCAACACGGAGGAGAAAGAGGAGGCCGCCCAAGTGTTACGC
The DNA here is from genome assembly GCA_907163375.1 of Prostheceraeus crozeri. NCBI lineage: Eukaryota > Metazoa > Platyhelminthes > Polycladida > Euryleptidae > Prostheceraeus > Prostheceraeus crozeri. The sequence goes on from CAJQUW010009328.1 coordinate 836,562, forward strand.
TCCTATGAAGACGTATTTGTAGAGAAAGGTAAGAAATTGGTCGCACAACTCTATTACATCATCAGATAGACACCAGACCCCACGCTCCAATCAAAATTCCGGGGCGCCGAGTACCGCCACACCAGAGGTCTGAGGTAGACACGATGCTAGATGACCTCATCAATGATGATGTAATTCGACCCAGTTACAGTCCTTGGTCCGCTCCCATTCTGGTAGTGAAAAAGAAAGACGGATCTCTTCGTTGTTGCGTTGACTTCAGGAAGCTGAATGAGATAACTGTCAAAGACGCATATCCCATACCTCGTATAGACGAGAGTATCGACGCCTTAAGTGGATCACGTTATTTCACAGTCCTAGACTTGAAGTCTGGTTATTTTCAGGTACCTCTGGACGAGCAGTCCAAAGAGAAAACTGCTTTCTCCACCCACCGCGGCCTATATGAATTTAACGTCCTCCCTATGGGGGTGACGAATGGTCCAGCTGTTTTTGCGCGTCTGATGAATAATGTACTCGCCGGTCTGACATGGTCAGCCTGCCTCGTTTACCTCGATGACACCATAGTCATGGGGAGGACATTTAAGGATCATTTGCTAAAACCTGCAGGCTGTCCTGCAGAGATTCCGTGAAGCGAATTTGCAACTGAATCCTAAGAAATGCCAGTGGTTCAAATCTAAGGTTAAATACCTTGGACATGTAGTCTCTCGCAAGGGAGTTCACACAGACCCCTCTACCATTGAGAGAATAATCAACTGGCCCGTTCCTAAAACGCAAAAGGAGCTGAGGAGGAGTTTCATAGGACTCTGCAGTTATTATCGTAGATTTATTCAAGGGTTTGCGAAAACTGCTGGGCACTTACATCGCCTCACTGGTAAAAATGTAAAATTTGTTTGGACAACCGAATGCCAAACCGCTTTCGAAGAACTCCGCTTCAAGCTCAGTAGTGCCCCAATATTAACATTACCTGATTTCTCAGAGAACGCAGGATCTTTTATCCTCGACACAGACGCTTCTGAAAAAGCCATCGGAGCTGTGCTGTCCCAAAAATGTCCTGATGGTCTCGAGCGAGTAGTAGCGTATGGAGTCGCTGCCTGACAAAGCCAGAGCGCAATTACTGCGTTACACGCAAGGAAATGCTAGCCATGGTCTACTTCGTTCACGAGTTCCGTCCTTATCTGTTAGGCAAGCATTTCTTTCTGAGGACAGACCATAGCGCTCTCACCTGGCTTATGTCATTCAAAGAGCCTACTGGACAGGTGGCACGCTGGATACAAAAATTGCAAGAATATCGATTCTCAATTGAATACCGGTCCAACCCTAAGCACACAAATGCCGATGCTCTATCCAGGCGGCCACACAGGCGCCACGGAGAATGCCCCTCTTGCGAACCGAATGCTGCGCAAATTTCGTTAATCCAGTGGCCATTCTCATTGACTGCAGGGGACCTCCTACAAGCACAACAAGCATACCTGCCGACGGCAGAGATAAGTGCCTGGATCACGGAGAGAAGACAACCCCCATCAAACGCCACATATCGCAGTCAGCAAGATTACATCAAGCACTTTGACTATTTCAAAATTTTTGAAGGGCTCTTACATATCAAAAAGCCTGACGACACCGACTGGCGTCTAGTCCTCCCACCAGAGTGGAGAAATATTGCTATTCACCAGTATCATGACAATCCCACGGGAGGCCACAACGCTAAGGCCACTACGTACCAGAAAATTAAATCTCGGTTCTGGTGGCCAAAGATGAAAACGCAAATAAGCGAATGGGTTGACACCTGTGGAGTCTGTGGGCAATGCCGTGGTCCTAATCCAAAGACGGTAGCCCCACTAAAACCCATTGAGTCAAGCGAGGCGTTCCACCGCATAGCGCTGGATATCGTCGGACCCCTTCCAACCACGCTGAAAGGAAATCGTTTCATCCTGGTTATGGTGGACATTTTCACCCGTTGGGCAGAGGCTGTGCCCTTACCACAGCACACTGCAAAACATGTGGGTAATGCAGTTCTCCACAGCTGGATCACCAGATACGGTGTTCCGAAGGAAATTTTGTCTGACCAGGGCAAAGAATTCGAGTCGGCAGTATTCCAGCACTTCTGCAAGGTGCTAGCAATTAAAAAGATCCGTTCTTCACCATACAGACCCTCTACTAACGGGGCGGTAGAGAGATTAAACCGCACGCTGAAAAATTTGCTGCTCACTCATGCTGCGCAAGATAGACGCAACTGGGACGACACCATCCATTATTGTATGTGGGTCTACAGATCGAATGTCCATCACTCCACGGGGTATTCCCCCTCTCGCCTAGCCATAGGTAGGGAGTTAAGGTTCCCGATGGACATTCTCTTCGATTCGGTATCCAGCGCCAACATAGAAGCTGAGAATTATGCTACGTGGATACAGGAGAGTCTGAAAGCAGCTGCCGACGGGGCTCGCAAAAACCTTATCCTAGCTAAGCAGCACCAGAAGACCCAATATGATCACCACGCTACGAAAGTGCCCACCTATAAAGTCGGGAATCTAGTGTGGTACAGAAATAGGACTCCCGGACCTGGTAAGTCCGCAAAACTTTCAAGGCCATGGGATGGACCATACTTAGTGACACGAGTGCCAAGCCGGACCAACATAGAAATCCGCAACCCAGCGAGACCGGGAAGAACCCTTGTTGTGCATGTCAACGAAGTAAAGCCATGCCCTAGGAACGTCAGATTGAATTCAACTGACAAAAAGACAAGGAAGGTGCATTTCCAACCAGTTCCCGAGATCCGAACATTTACACCAGACTCCTCTCCCTACAATGTCGGACAGCCTAACACTGTTCCCCCTCCCTCAGTGGAGAGACCAACCGTCAACATCGACGAGCATTGCTTATACAGTGATGATGACAGCGAGTCTTCCTCAACGTCTGGAGACCCAATCGAGAATGAGGAAGTGATTTACCTAGACGAGCAAGACTTAGACCAGCCGTCGGATTCAGACGAGATAGGCTTAGGAGAAGTAATTGATATAAGCTCCGACCCTATCCTAGACTCGGACTTCGATTCCGACATCTGCATCTCTCACCTGTCATTCCAGTCAGACGAGGAGGAGGAGCAGTTAGTCGGAGCCATCAATTTTGGGGAGGGAGGATCCCTCAGATCTGCTGGAGTCCTGGAGGTACAGTGTGGTCAACCACTGCCTCCACGACACACGATTGCCCCCGCATCTCAAAGTCGCCTATCCAACCGGAAGGGATGGATCAACTCGGTCGCCGAGGCCTCTTTTGCAAAGATCCTGACAAGTCTCCGCAGCCAATCAGAGACGTCCAGGCGGATCAAGGCCACCGAGGAGCGCTGGACCGGGTGGGTACGGTACCACCCCCAGCTACTGCCCAAGTTGCCGAGATGGCGTCAAACGCTTCTCCAGCTGCAACCCCGAGACCCGCAGCCAGCGATCGAACCACACTCCATCTTGCGACCCAGCCACGGAGCGTGAGAGACGACCAGCCGTCGACCAACTCAAGCCTCGCGCAGGACACAATTGACCGGATGACATCCGAGATAACAAGAAAAGTCCTCCAAGTCCTCAGGCCCCAACCGCGAGAATTCGCGAGACAGGCAAGACCACCCAACCGCGGCAATTCGCGAGACAGGGCAAGACCACCCAACCGCGGCAATTCGCGAGACAGGGTGAGGAATGGGATGCGGAAGGACATCCATCCTGCAATGAGGAGGATCCAAGCGCGGCGAATGGACGCGGAATCCAAGAAAGACTTAATACGGACGAGATCAAGATCTCCTGCAGCCCGTACCCGGCAACCGGTGGATGCAAGCCGAGACAGCCGCAAAATGACGCTGGTGGTTGGCGATTCCAACTTCACCCGCCTGCCTTTTACCGCTGCCCCATATCGCTCGATTGCGAGACCGGGCCTCCGAGCAGCGCAAGCTGCGGACACTGTACGCCAGTGCGATGTGCGCCGCAATGACGTTGCCGCAATCGTCGTGGGTGTAGGAGTAAATGACCGCTCGGCGAGAAGCATCGAGGAAGTCCGGGCCGGGTTCCGTTCCCTGAACGAGGAACTTCAGCGGAAGTTCTCCGGCATCCCGATGTTCTTCATCGACGCGCCCGCAGACAAATTTGGTCACGACCGGCGCATGAGAGATCGTCTTCACAGTATCAACAATGTAGGGGCATGTTTTTTTTACCCCAATACATTTTAAGCCGTCCGTGGTGAACACGGAGACCCGCACTACACTGCGGAGGAGCGCCACGCACTTGCGCGATACGCGGAGCGGATCATCCGCCCACGTCTACCCCGTGTGTAGACTGGCACCGCTCGCAGGAGCGAGACCTTCTTCGTGGAGGAGGGGATAGTGTAAGGTAGGGGTCTTTAAGTGAACTAATTTTATTGACTTTTACTGCACTACTTTTTAATTGCCTGTACTTTGCGCGGGAATTGTTTTTACTACCTGCTAGCAATGTTCAGGTGAGCAAGTTTTCTTGTTGTGATCTTGGTTGGGATTGCTTGTTCTAGCAATTCCGGTCAACATGGCAGAATGCAGTGATGATCTTATTGACGATGATGACATCTCTCTTCTAGCGGAGGAGATTGTTTCCCGTGCACAACAGCTGCTAATTAAACCGGAGCCACGAGACTCTGAGGCCGCTGTTTCTTCACCCCGACGACAGCCGGGAGAATTACCCCGAACCAAATCGGGAGACTCGCCTCGACGGAAGTCGAGCGTTAAGGAGATCGACCCACCGGCAAGCCCGTGGAGACACCCGCCTAGTATAGGCTCCGCTTCACCTCGGCGACTGCGTGTACGCTGGGAGGACCAGGCCGACGACAACTCGCCCGGATCGACGCCCCCGTTAATGGTAAGTGCTATAAAGACTACAGTAGCTCCTAGCGTAGAACCACAAGCAAGTTACAATAGGATTAAGAGATATTCTTTCCGCTTTGCAGCTTTTTGATATAAATAATTCGTACACGGATCATGCATCAAAGAGATTTCAGTCGGATGAATTATTGGAATATTGTGATTTAAAATCCATTTCACATACACACTGTAAGATGTCTTACAAGTGAAAAATGAATTTTTTTATTGCTCATCTGCATCATCTCGATGGGAAATCTTTACTAATTAATAAAACCAAAAAATGAAGATAAGAATATTTCATGGGTAGGATCAACATAGTTGAGCACTATCAATGTCAAATCAAGCAAAAATATTTTTACTGAATCTGAAACATTTGTCAGTCACTTGATCAGCACGGAATATTTTTAACTTGGCGCTATTATGTTCACCCTAGTTTTCAAGGTGAGATTATGCAGCTTAAACAAGAAAAATATAAATAATAAATTTGAAAGCCTGTTGATGGCATTATCTCGTATCATCGACTCCGAAAATGCTGCTTCATTTCTTCTTTGATCAAAATGTGTGTCATGAATTCAACGTTTTAGTTAATCTTCCACAAAGTATTGATTCTACACATTTCAATGGTGCATTGTCAAATTAATTTTTTTTCTTCTCCCAGTTCAGCAGCGAAATCTTAACTCACTTCTATGGACTTGACTGTTTAAACTGATGCGCACAAGTTCCAATGATTATGACATGATCAATGTCAACTGAGAAAATCCAATTTGGCATTATTCCAAAGACATACTTCGACGTCATTATTCAGAAAGCATCTTTATTGCATTTTTGTTGCATGATCCATCCAAACCAAGATCCCAACAAATCCAGGGATTTGAAAAAGGCTAAATTCAAGAGCACTTAATTGCACAAATCCGATATGACCATGGACTGAGGACCACGACAAGCAATCGTAGAATTCCTATTCCATCCATGATTTTTCCTAGTTCTCATTCATGAAACTTTCATCAATCTCTAATGCAACTTTCATAGACAGATGATTGACAGAACAGGGAAACGCAACATGTTCGCCAACTTGGAAAGTTTCAATCATTTGTTTAAATCATTCTAATTCTATAGGTATATGCATGTTAGTTGAATTAATTACCTAATTTCGATCCACTTCACGTGATTTTAAAAATCTTGCCTGTCAGTTTTTATAAGAAAAGCTTTTCCGAAAGAAAGTTGCTCCTGCATGACGTTTATTGTTTATCATTCACCAGTTGTGCCGATTAACCAAATTCTATTAGGAGGTTTCAATTGAGACTTAGCAACGTAAGCTGCAGTTGCCTGAAATGTTCAATAATAATAATAGTGACATTCATGAGAACCGACCAAACTCCATCATTTGGACGGTGATCTTTTCAATATAATTGACCAGTGGACGATATATCATTTCATGTTTCCACAAATCGAATCAGCAAAACTCCCCAAAGTTGGATCGAGGTTTATAATTTCAAGTGAAAAAGTAAAACACTTCAGACGGACCTTCGGCGTCCTGCGCCTTCTATCGGTCGAAGGTAACGAAACAAAATAAAAGTAGAGCCAAAACATCAATAAATTTCCTGTTTGGGAATCCAGGAACCTCATCAGGGAATACATAATACAGGGTTGCCATACGTCCGGAATTTATCCGGACGTCCGGATTTTTTGGCAGAATCTGCTGATGTCCGGATTTTTTGACAGAATCTGCTGAAGTCCGGATTTTTTGTCAAAACCATCAAATTTCCGGATTTTTATCGAATCCATACTAATGTTTGTCAGTTATTTCTTTATCCGTTTAAAATCATTCAACTACTTGCTTTGGACTAAAGCTGACATTTTTCTGTATAATTCAGTCCCTCATCGACTTAGCTCGAAGCTCATCCCGGCGTTACTTCCAATCATATGAGCACGATAGTGCTAGTGATGATGAAGAATCATGAACGTATCATTTTTGCAAACTGCTTTTTTCACAGACTACTAGGGTCCAATTTGGGTAATTTTATACATGCACTATGCTGTTATCATAACAGTTTACTTCTTGGATTTGCACAAATATATTTTGACTTGTCAATGTGTTTGCAAATTGTATTGTATAGAAGAATTCATTCTATCGTAACTCATTACGGTTTTTGCATTCTACCGGTTTTTGACCTTACTTCATTTTGTGAATCGAGTTCTCACGCTCCTTGATGCGCTTCGAACCTATTTCGTCCACTATTTGCCCAAAAAAGGATTGGCAGATTTGGTAAAGAATGATCGGTATGAGCGACTTCGCAGCGCATTTGCATCAAAGAAGACAGACATCTACCTCCTTTTTCTATCGAAAGCACTTCCCCTATTTCAAGAAATGCAATTATTTTTACAGAGAGACGATCCCATTGGGCCGGGGTATGTGTATAGAATTTGTGGTATGATGGCTTCTCTAGGCGGACGATTTTTGCTGCCTTTTGTCTGTGAAGATATCGTCGTGTCGAAGATTTCAAAAACAAGCACGGCCCCAGAAAATCACTCATCAGACGTTGACATTGGCCACCGAACCGAACGTTTATGTCTGAAAAATTTGCAGTCTGCCGAAATGACCCATTTTAAACTCGAAGCGAAGGCTTTTTATTTGGAGGCTTTCCACGCAACCATGAGCAATCTCAAACTTGATCAAAAAGAACACATGCGTTTGTGGCGAAAGTTGACATTGCTGTGTCCACAAAACCGCACGTTTCAGTCGGATAAGGACAAGACAACAAAAGTGAAAAACTTGACGTTTCTTGCAGGTCTCATTGCCACAATAGAAGTTGATGACATGCAACCATTAATCGAGGAATGGAAACAGCTGGCAATCAACAATGATATTCAGCCACTCAAAGAAGAACGGCTAGATGCTTATTGGAGCAAGATATTCGAAAAGCACAAATATCCGCTGATCAAAGTTCTTGTGCAGGAATTGCTTTGTATTCAGCCACACAGTGCTGCTGACGGAAGAGGATTTAGTGTAAATGCAGCTGTAGTCACAAAGGAGAGAAATCGTCTCCAACCCGAAACTCTGAAAGGTATCCGGCGAGTGTGATCTCACTTGAAAAATATCGATGGATTACAACATTTTTCAGTATAATTCTGTCCCTCATCGACTTAGCTCGAAGCTCATCCCGGCGTTACTTCCAATCATATGAGCACGATAGTGCTAGTGATACTGATGATGAAGAATCATGAACGTAAATTTTTAGACTATTTAAAGAATTATTTTTGCCAAAGAAGAATTTTTTATCGGATTGTTTTTCTGGACAGATTTCAGTGAGCTAGATTTTTTATACTTGACGTGTTTTTATTGATAGTGGTCATTTGTCTATCAGTGATGTATTATTATGTAGACTTGTTTTCTGGTGACGCAATCACAGATGCAACGTTGTATTCTTTATAGATTTGTTGATTCATAACCCAACCATAGGCGCACTGATGTACTTTTATGAAGATTTTTTTCTGGTTGCGCAACCATAGGCGCACTGTTGTATTTATTTATATAGATTTGTTTTTCTGGTAGCGCAATCATAGATACACCGCTGTATTCTTTATAGATTTGTTGATTCTTAACACAATCATAGGCGCACTAATGTATATTTTTATAGATTTGTTGATTCAATCATTTAACGAAATCATAGACGCGTTGATCAATTTTATATAGCTTTGTACTGCCTATATTTGTTAAAAGGATTTGTGAAATATTCTCAAGGCTTCTGAGATTTATTGATGTATTTGTTAATTGAATATATTGCGGGTTCATAAAAGCTGCGATTTTTCATTCAAAATCACCTGTCATTTATGAATGACGAGGAAAAGAGATACGCATGATATTGATGACAATCAATATATAATCATAATGACTATTTTCTATTCACAGTTAAGTATAGAAGGCAATTAATGTTAATGACATAACTCTGATGACATAACATTAGAGCGTCCGGATTTTTTTCTGGACGAGTTTGGCAACCCTGATAATAGGACTTGCGTGTTATCATGCCGGCGATCTTTATCTCAGAGATATTGTGAACCAGTGTTGGCTACGAAGTACCGCTGTGAATTCTATTCGTTGCCTCAATGATGTCAATTATGCTAGCGATGGAAAAGTCATCAGCGTTGGCGATGGCAGGCACAGATGGCAAACCCAGTAATATCGCAGAGAGAGAACGAGCAGTGGCCTTAAAGTAGAACCCTGCGGGACGCTGGTGGAAACTTTTCCAATGCGTTTCGATCCCGTTACAGGCGACACGTTGAAACCTATTTCTCGAATGAGCTTGAATACAATGACAACAGCTTGAGGATGAATTTGAAAATTGACAGTGCTCAGCATAGCGAGGTGGTTGTGCGAATCAAATGCTTTTTTGAAGTCAATAGCAATGACCTTGCAGGCGTTTGAATGTTTTTGATGAGCTGCCGAGGATCAAGGGTCTGGTCGATTGGAAACAGTAGCAGATGGTCACGAATCATGCGCTCGAGAATTTTGCTGATAAACGCAGGATGGAGATCGAGCTATGCCCACAATTATCTTTAGGCAATAGAAGAGCGTTTGGCAGTTTCCATGAAGAACTGGCTGTTTGCAAGCATCGGTTCAACAGGGCAGTCAGTGAAGCCAAAACATCAATAAATCCCCTGTATGGGAATCTAGGAACCTCATCAGGGCCTACAGCATAGGACTTGCGTGTTATCATGCCAGCGATCTGTATCTCGGAATTATTGTGAACCTGTGTATTTAAATGAATTGAAAAGAGAAATGACAAGCATTTCGAAATGAATAACAAAATGCCTTTTTCAGTGAAAAATCGGACTTCAAATTCTTGATTAAGCATTCTGACTAAAATGTCTTCCAAATTAAAGGTGTCTTTTCAGTTTATTGATACGCTCCCCTTCAATCACAGAGTTAAATTGCTTTGTCTGCGTTGTTTGGTCTAGAGATGACATTTTTTAATACTGGTAGTCACTCTTAGATCCAGTCCCGAGGGGCAGAAAGATGCATTTTACATAGAACGTATTGCAAATTCAAGCCTCATTTCTGACTAGCTTAATCATTGATACCTCATTGAACGTACACAGTCAGTAAATTTAGATCGTGAGGAGTCGAACGTTGTGAGTAGCATTTCCATTTGGTGAATTTAATTTACTCACGGCGAAACATTGAGTGAGATAGGTAAGATTGACTTGGCAGACGTTCAGTCTTCAATGTGATGACACCAGCTCGTGTATTCCATAATACTATACAACTCTCCGTATGCATTGCGCTTGGCCAATCTCGCTAGCAAAGGGAGACGACTATCTCCTCATGTTACTACCATCGCGTACAATGGCTGAGATATAATCGCGTCACCTCTAGAGTAGCAGTGACAGACGAATCTATCTATGTGCCTTCAATTCACAGTCTGTAAGGGTGGTATGCTGTGCTCTTTGTTAGCTCTAACAATCTATCAAGATGACTCTGTTAATTAAATTTCTTACGCACTGCTGACTGTTAGTTAACATATTGTTAAATGACAATGTTAGTTAATTAACAATCAGATTTAACTATCTGTTAGCGGGTGATATGCTGTGCTGCCTGTTAATTTGATCAACTGTTAATGAGTGGACGGAATATAATAGAAAAGATAATCGATGTCATTCGTTGATTAGCTCCTAATCGAAGAGATATTTTGCATGCTTGCCAGTCGTCTAATAGCACTGAGTGAGCATGGATGAAGAAGTTGATGATATCTTGCTTGTGGAGGATGCGGTTGGACATCGAACATACCGAACAAGCATCGATCCATTGGAAAAATTCACAGATGAAAAATTTCTGCGGCGCTATCGCGTAACCAAATATGTCGTGTGTGAGCTTGAAAACTTCCTTGATCTCAGCAGTGTTAATCGACGTATCTACAAGATTGCAACTTTGTATTGCCTTGCGCTTCTGTGCATCGGGCAATCTTCAAATGAGTGATGCTGATCTAGCAGGTGTCCACCAAACCACCGTGTCTCGTATAATTTCCAAAGTGTCAGTGGCCATTGCTCGGCTTCGCGGTGATATAATTTTCATGCCGGACAGCTCTGGTATCGAAGTGTATAAAGATCAATTTCTGAATGTAACAGGCATGCCATCCGTCATTGGGGCTGTTGATGGGACTCATATACAAATTATTTCACCTGGAGGTAATGAAGCCGAGATCTTCAGAAACAGAAAGGGAGTGTTTTCCATAAATGTTCAGTGTGTTTGTGATCCTATTGGAGCATTCACAGACATTGTTTGCAGATGGCCAGGTAACACCCACGATTCGACAATTTTCTCGAACAGCAGATTGTGCTACAAGATGGAACAACGACTTTTGAATGGATTTTTGTTGGGGGATAATGGCTACGCATGTAAGCGATATCTTCTCACTCCAATATTGAATCCTGTCGCACCAACCGAAAGGCGTTTTAATGCAGCACACATACATACTCGAAGCATTATTGAGCGCTCGTTTGGTCAATGAAAGCAACGGTTTCGATGCTTGAAATACATGCGCCTGAACTTGAAAAATGCACTGAACTCAATAGTTGCAACAGCTTGTCTTCACAACATCGCCAAAAAGAGATCGATCCCGCTTCCGCAGATCGAGGGTGAAGAGGATGTGGCTCCATCTGAACAGAGTGAAACTGAAATTCCATCCCCTATTTCCGAAAATGTGGGTGGCAATGCTACGCGTCAACAAATTACTAGTTTTTACTTCAATTATTAGTTATCTTGCTAAGGAATGTAGGCTAGGTCTCCGTAATGCACGCTCTCATAGAACTAAGTGTTCACCCACTTTTGTCGAATATTTCGCTGGCATTTTGTTGATTTATCTGTTTGGCTACACACAAGTATGATAACTGTAAAAGGAAATGCACACTGGGACCTGCGAGTTGTTACCATACATGCAAATACAAAATATATGCGTGTTCTTGTGAATATATTTTGCTTTTCATATTATCTAGCTAGTTATTTTTCGCGTCTGCATTTGTCTGTATTTGTGGGCCTAAGAACTCTGTGACCTACATTCTGCTAAAAAATTAAAGAGAATTAGGATTACAATATCTAAATGTGCATGAAGCATAATCTTCCCTCTAAGCTTATTTCAAAATCATCCACAGGCTCCTCTGTCTTAAAAACAAAAGAAAAAAGACAAAGCAGATTTGGAATCTCCGATGTCTAAAACGTCGGAAACCGTTGAGAAAACCAATGGGAAATTTTTCAACTCAACCCGCCCGCCCTTTCTGACGCACCGTGTCTAGTCACCGGTGTTCAATTTGTCCTTTAAAATTCTCTGCTTCAACAACAGATTCTCCTTTTGGATTTCATGAAGCTCTTCTGCCATCTCCATTTCGCGCTTGATCTTCTTCATTCTCATTTCGTGGTATTATGAAGATTGCTCCTCATACGTGTTGTACACTGCTCTTCTAACTGTAGGTCTGCATGACTTGCTTGGCACTTGCTTAGCATTCGACTTCGACGATGGTGTAGAAATGTTGTCGTTCTGGGCAGTCAATAGCCCCACGAAGGAAATATTTCCAATGTCATCATTTTCTGAATGATTTTTCTGCACGAGAGCATCACTGTCATATTCATTGATGAGAGAATGAATTTGACCGGGATTAAAGATACGATGCGATCACTGTCAGCTGATAGGCTTTGAACCACAGGTCCACCACCAGTTTTAAAAGTCTCCCGACGATGTTCGGCACATTCGGTCTTGGCAGTTCGCTTCATGTTGCTCCACAAAAGTTTGACCTGCTCCACTGCCCGGTTCTTCAATGGAAACTCTGTTCATTTTCCGAACTATTTCCAACCAAGCGTTGTGCTTTTCTTGAAGTGTAACTTTGTCGAATTTCCTGTTTTCGACCAGGTACTTGTATTTGGCCACCAATTCTATCACAACAGTCTTCTCTTCAGCACTGAAGTTTTCGGCACGCTCTCTCTTCTCTTTCTTCGTCGCATCCATATTGTCAATATCATCGAGTTTGTCTGAGCTGAATTGCATCCATGAATATACTGAGATGCTTCTATATATCTATGAATTGCTATGGATTCACTCTAACCGACTGTTAAAATCTATTGTTAGCTGACAATGAGGCAAAGCATAAGAATCAATCTTAATCAACTCATGGTTTCAACAAGGTGTTTAGTAACAGCTTGTTAACTTTGACAAGCTGTTTAAGCACAGTATACCACCCTAAGGATATTAATTTAATTCACCTAAAGCGCTACCGCAATACTCGTCAAATATATAACAAATAGAAAACTTAAGTATAAAATCTAAAATATGATGGATAAAAAAACATTTTTGCAACCCTACTTCCAGATATTATCTTAGTGATTTGGTATCAGAAGCATGTCTAAATGGTCGGAGAAAATGTCACGTGACTAGCACAGATCGATAATTATACTTTGTTGAACATGATGTTTATCAAATTCCTTTTACGACGAATTTGTGTCCATGGATATCAACTAACTCCTGTCCAAGAATCATTTTTGCATCTTTAGCAGAATTAAATGTAAAGTTTCACATCTCCATTTCATATCATCTGACTAACATAGGATGGCCGACACATGTGATGAAGAATTTCGCATTTATGTTAGATAGAAGTGGATATTGTTGGTATTGTAACTAGAGGTTCACGGAACCTCGATTTTTAAGATTCGGCAGAACCAGTGCATTTTCCGAACCTCAAGAAAAGGTTCTGTTGAACCGGGCGGAACAGAACCGGCCGAACCTACTGATATTTTCTTCTGTGTATTTCGAAATGCTGCATGAGCCATCTTCCATAGGCAAATATACTTACTATCTTAAGAATTACCAAGTCCTTACACACCACTGTTTCGAACTTTCGTACGATTGAATTGCAATAGCCTATTCAACAACGCAAAGCCGATGACGAAGTCCCACATGCATCCATCTCGGGGCGAGATGTTGTTTCTACATCTAAACACAAGATGGAACTTCGTCCGTGACCGGCATTCGTTTTGTTGATTCAATTTGTGCTTCCAATACATATTAATGCAGTTTCATCGTTCCTTATCTTGCCTCTAGGCTTCATTCTATCGCAGGGCAACGCTAAAATCGTTTGTAAATGATTCAGTACAAACTACCAACCGAAATTACAAACCTAATGCTCTCCGAGACTCAAGAAAAAAGTAAACTCAAGCCTATAATGGATGGAATGTAATAAATCGAGATTGTAAATTCTTGGATAGAATAAACCCCAAAGAAAAATATTCAGAACAGAAAAATATCAGTTAATACAAAAATAACCTCGGACCAGGTTCGGCCGAACATGGTCAGACGAAACGAACGTTCGGTGCACCCCTAATTGTAACTCAATGATGATGAAGTATATGGCGATGTCTATAAAAAGTTTTTAATAGGTTTTCCATATGAATAATAGGGAATTTCTTCAAATAGTGTAATTTCATTTTGATTTCGCCTTTTGCCATGGTTGAGCCGGAACTATCAAGGTCTCGCGACTATTATAACATATGAGTGGGTGGTGCAATTTTCGTGTCATGGCTGCTACAACCAGGGCTACACACTCGGGACTCGGTGGCTAGATCCTACTGAGTCCGACATTTAAGTTCTTGTCAGTTTTTGTTACCATTGTCAATGATAGCCTGATATTCGATATGCGGTACTGTATCAAAATAATTCATGATGCGGCGGTGTCCAAGCTAGCATAGTTATTAGATTTTTGTAGTGATGCAACATTGATTAGATTTTAATCGAGGTCGAGGTCGGACGCATGCATGAAAGGAAATCAAAACTATTTGCGTTTATCATGTTTTGTCAACGCAGTAAAAATCTGAATATAATCTATAATAGCTTTAATTGGTGAATTACTACATCATAATGTGCTTTATGCTTATGTTTGAAAACAAAGTATGCTTTATCCTAACAATAGCAGATAAAAGATTTTAGAGAATATAAGAGAAAGATTTATGCTCGCCCTCAACTGACAAGCATTATCGGTACGATGACACGGTTCTTAATCAGTGAAGTGGGGAATTCCAGTAGATACATGGAAAAGACTACTTAAAAGATGAGTTGTACAATAAGCGAAATTAATTATTAAGTGAAATTTGGACAGGTAGTCCATTTATTAAATACTTCCTTTAGCACACCGCTGACATGTCTAAGCTCAGAGGTCTGTCCTTAGCCCTTCTCTTTTCACCATTTGTTACGGATCGTGTGAAGAGCGTTCGTGTTAGTCTCCTATGATTAGCTCTAATGCTGATGATCTTAACGTATTGAAGAGGTAATCAGTATTAAATAATTTTCTCCTGACCTATGCGTCCCGAGAGAGCTTGTATTCGAATTGGATTTGCCTTGGTAGCCTATATATTTCTTGTCCTGCTCTTTGCCTCCTTTCATGCTGTTTGAATGCTCTTTTATAGCATTCGTTCCGTTCAGTTGTATTGTCTCTCGACTGCACTGTGCGTTGAGCTGGAATATTGTTTGTCAGAATGTGTGCATCATATTTGCTCTCACAACTGCATACGACATGAAATGAAACAGTTCGAAAGGCCTCGTCTAAATGCTGCGGATTTAGTTTCTTTAAAGGAAAGATGTATCAGAATATGTCTTGATCTTGACTTGCTATTAGTTCTTTGAAGCGTAATGCTAATTAATAGTTTCGAATGCAACATAATTCATCTTCAGATTTCAACTCAACCTCTTTCAGAGCGTCACATCGAGGTGTTTGATCGTCTTAAGGAAGCGGGATGCAATGCGATGTACGCTTGAAACACGTTTGATCCAGATTGGAATTCATGCATTTATCACCGGATTTACTCTGCCAAATAGACAGTGGAGCCTTGTGGAGGTAAGAATGTTTTTAGTCCTTTTTGTAAATACTCCTTTTATCATGCTTTTCTTATTTTGGGTAATGCCAATGAGCTCTTGAAACTTTCAAAGTGCGTTGCACCTGTTCCAATGCATGGTCAGCACCTACAGCACAGAATGGAATTTTTTCAATTTTGTTTGCAGCACAGTTTCTTCTGAAGAATTCCTTACTGAATTCTGAATTGGACCTTGGTAAAGGTTCATATCAGCTAAATATAGTGGAATCAATCGACCGTAGTTCAATCTTTCGTGAGCAAAGAAATATTTCGCTAAAGTATCGAGGGAAGAGAGGTGCATTTCACAATTACCAGTCCTAACTGATCACACAAACCTTGACATCTCGAAAGTCATTTCCATGAACTGCAAGGTCATTTGATCCAGGTGCTTTTCTCTAAAAGATAGATCGAAATTTGCCTACGATTTGAAAGCATCCTGATTATCAATGAAGACAGTTAACACATCTGGTGACACTCTTCTATCACAGTTTTTTGCTGACTACAGCATGCATTAGGCATATTCATTTTCTTTCGCCATTTCTTGAGACAGAAGACGTGGATACTCTTTGAAGAATGCTTCTTGTTAAAGTAAGAACATTGCTTGGAGCATCTTAAAATGAACATACAAAACTTCTCTTCATAATATGTCGACCTTCAAGAATTTGCTTTACGGTTGTGAAACTATAAACTGCTGATTCCGAGAATGCTAGGTCAATTCCACTATTTTCTGTATAGTTGCCTATGCTACCTAACTGACCCAGGACGATATGCTACTCCACGGGTCGTAAAATTGTGTCATATAATTTGTCCTACACACCTGTAATTTTTTCGTTGGATAATATCATCCCATGTTAGCGTCAAGAGAAATGACAGTCACTCTATCATATTCAACAAGTTCAACATTAATACCCTGAGCTTGTTTCAGTATTGTAAGCAAGGTACTCCACTCATGGGGTGGCGATGCTATTAATAGAAGAGAAAATCACTTTAGGATAGCATTAAAGCAATTTCACATAATGGCCTAGTTACCATTGCACATGCAATTAATTAAGCACAGCTAGAAGCATAGCAATTGAACATAATAATAGTGATAGTAACACGTATTTTCTGACAGCAAATATCACAGGATATGGAAAGTACATCATTGCCTCACGCAGGATGTGTTGAACGAAGCTACCATGTCACTGAAGGAAATCACACTATAATTTATTTACATCGTTGACGTTGATTTTCTCATTAGTAGGAGCATTTCAGTGAGAAATCACATCAACTCTAAATAGTTTTGATCTACAATCATTCATCGTGGCAGGAATTACTAGATGGTGACACTTAGCACGGCTAATGAGAAAAAAATATGTAAGTGAACAAATCGTCTGAAAAGAAATTAGTACCATCGTGTTGGAAGAACTCACATCGCCGCATCTGCATCCACCGATGAAGTTTGTCTTGTACATAGTATAGAGCGGCATCCTGCGCTGTTTATGATTGTAGGAGTATTGTGCGGCATAATCCACCATATTCTTCAAACGGTCATTGGTCAGCTTCCTTGACCCATAGGCTTAGGCGAACTGCCGACAAAATTCATGGAAGAAACCCCTTTGAGGTGCATGAAGTACGTGGTTGGAAAAATGTGTGCGAAGTCATCAATTTCTTGTAATTGAAGAAAACTGTTATCAGGAAAACCGGACTGCTCTCGAAAATGGTCTGCCGACAAAGAAGTAGGAAGACATGCATTTCGCTCAAATTGAATGCTGCATCGTGCGACAAAACCTGGGTGTCTCCCATTGCGACTCCCGCCTCCGCAATATCCATAGCATCGTCATTAAACAGGATGAGACAGTAGCTTGTTACCTCTGAAGTGAGCCCAATTACCTTGACCATTCGCCAACAGTTTCAATATGATTCAAGTCAGGAGATCTTCCCGGCCATGTGCTATGACCCGAATCCCAGCCTCCGCCAGTCAGCAAGTGATGCATCTGGCGCAGTGACGGCGCCGCCACAGTGTTAGAAGAACTCACATCGCCATATTTGCATCCACCGATGAAGTTTGTCCTGTTTTATAGAGCGGCACACTGCGCTGTTTATGGTTGTATTGTGCGGCATAATCCATAAATCACCATATTCTATATTCTTCAAATGGTCCTTGGTCAGCTTCCTTTGACCCATAAGCTTAGACGAACTGACAACAAAATTTCGTGACTACGAGGGTCATGTCAAAAGTCCGTGCCGATGATGTGTAAAGTAAAACTAACTATTAGAACAACGTATTCTATATAAAAATCCTTCAAAATAATCTCCTGCCGACTCAATTACACGATCTGGTAACTGTTGAATGCCCCCAGTAGGCTTTGAAATGACCACATCTCGTATACAGCGGTCGGCAGACGCAACAACCGCTTCCAGAGACTCGAAACGAATTCCTCTCATGGGACACTTGAAGGCAGGAAAGAGATGGAAGTCACAGGGGCTGAGGTCGGGAGAGTAGGGAGGATGTGGCAAGGTTTCCCAGCCATAACCATCAATTATCTCTTAAACAGCTCGAGCTGAATGTGATGACGCATTGTCATGCAAAATGATGACGTCATCCAGTCGTTGAGGTCTCTTCTTCCTGATGGCAGCTCGAAGGTGGTTCTGGAGAAATCGTCGATAATAAGCGCCGTTCACAGTCTGTTTTGGAGGCACTGAATGCACCAACAAAATGCCTTCCATATCGTAGGCAACAATTAACATAACCTTAATCTTCGAAGGACCTTGGCGAAACTTCTTCGGCCTTGGTGTTGGGGAACTCACGCCTCCACTCTGCAGACTGGCTCTTCAGTTCCGGCTCGTAGCATCTCGCCCATGTTTCATCGAGTGTGATGATACGACGAAGAAAGTCTTCACCTTCGCGCCGATATCGAAGTCGAAGTTGACGAGAAATTCGTAATCGACGATCCATTTGCTCTTGTGTGAGGCACTGAGGGACCCAACGAGCACAAATTTTGCGCATCTTCAGTTCTTCAGTGAGAATTCGGTGGATGGACTTCTCAGAAACATCCAATTCTGAGGATAACTCCTCGCAAGTCCAACGACGATCATTAGACATCTTCTCTTCCACAGCCTTCACCATTTCCGGAACCACTGCAGTGGGTGGTCTTCCAGAACGAGAAAAATCTGCCGTTGAGCTCTCACCAGTCTTGAATCGGGACACCCATTTTCTCACTGTTCTTTCTTTGAAGGCATCTTCTCCACATGCTTCTGAGAGCTGCGCTGTGATTTCCTGTACGCTGACATTTCTCGAGAACTGAATTTTGATGAACGATCGTTGCTCCTCAGCAGTGAACTCCATTATTGTGATTGTTCATCGTTTCAGTGAATGATTTTCTGTCATTGTAAAGTTTAAAAATTTGAATTTCAACGTAGCCGACCGGCAATAGGTAGCCACGTATCTTAATCGATCTCTCATTCAAAAGCAAAAGCTATGAACGCGCTGAATTTTTGTATGTGAGCTAGATATCTATGTAAGATTGACATGGTGAAATATGAACTCGATCACTTCAATGATATCGGAGCTTCAAAATTTCGGCACGTACTTTTGACATGACCCTCGTAGACAGCTGCACTTCTCTGTCGGATACATCCTGACAACGTGCTCTTCTTCATCGAATCCCGCTACGATGACGAAACCCCTTTGTCATCTTTTCTGCCAACAGCACTGAAGTGGGACATGGGGTTCTTTCTCATTTCTTAGGGGAATAGAGCTTGAATGCTCACCGAATTAGGGAAAGGGAAAACCTCCTGCAGAGAATGATGTGGACCATCCTCAAGATTTGTCAACAAATACCATTCACCCTGACCTTGTGTCCCGCGCTCGCATTCCTTGCAGTACGATGTCTCTAGATGATGAAGTAG
This sequence comes from Prostheceraeus crozeri, assembly GCA_907163375.1. NCBI lineage: Eukaryota > Metazoa > Platyhelminthes > Polycladida > Euryleptidae > Prostheceraeus > Prostheceraeus crozeri. The sequence goes on from CAJQUW010009328.1 coordinate 856,202, forward strand.
CAGGATGAGGAGGTCTATCAGCACCTGATGCCGACTATTTAGACCGATTAAGAACAAGTCCTGACATTTTGACTCTCTTGTAGTTGATATCACTTAAATGCTTCATTCCTACCTCATGGAATGATCGTATTTCAGTATAAATCTTTGCCATGAATCTGATGACTGGCACACGATGATCAGTCTGCAGAATATGAGGCGAGAAAAAAAATTGTGGCGATATAATGCTCATCAAATTTACATCAATTGCTTGAGGCGTGCGTCGTCGAAATGAGAGTTCCCTGTAACTCTGCTCACATTTTCTGAGAATCGTGAAGACAATACGGGAAGGGAAGGCAGAATTAATGCGCCTTTGTTCTTAAGACGCAAGAAACGACGTTCTTCTGCCATAGCGTCTCTGTTGCTATGCGAATCCGCTATGAGAGCCACACGACATTCGGGACAGGTGTCATGCTTCATCATTTTTCGAACAGCGAAGGCAGCGATGTATGGGATTATGTTGTTCCGATACAAAGTACCGATGTTGTCGTCCTCAAAAATCTCTATGTGGCACATATTATAAATGTAATTAGTAGGCATCATTGACATCATTGTGATTAATGGACATAGTGGTGTACTGATATATTTTTGTCCTATTAGTATGTGCACACATAACATATCATAAACACGATGATATATCAAGTTTTGTGATAGAGGACATGATTGTAGATTTTAACCAACATAGATCAGCACTGGCTCATTTGCGATCGACAGATGGAGGTAATAGCATCATTAGAATGAAACATGTGAATTTAAGTAAAATTGACTACCAAGATGGCACACAAGAATTAGAGGAAATTTGTGTATTATTCTGAAATACATGAGTGCTCACGACTATTGAGACCGATTAAGAATTAGTCCTGACATTTAAACTCTCTTTCCTGTGAAAAAAAGTTGCCGTGCCAGCAGCTTTGTGTCGACATTCGCCCGACAGCGTTATGGTTCCTGATTCCTCGATGTTGGGCCATTGACGTTGCATCGACATTCCGCCAACAACCAGTCGGTATTTTTCCATTAACATACCGACGAAACATACCTGCTCGGAAACATGTATTTATTTGCTTATGAATGTTATTTCTATATAGACTTGCAGATAAATCATACGCGTCTACTTTTGTTGCGATTGCATATGCCATCGAAATTTACCACCCGGAAAATTTTTTAATCCGCAATTATAAACCCCATCGACTAAAGTTATTCATATATAAAAAAACAAAATAGCTTTTTTTCAATCAAAGCTATAATGCCAAGTCAATAAAGGAAATTAAAAGTCACAGTCGGATTCGAAGTCAATGTCAGGTTGCCTCATGTCCAGGCTTGCCGTGGGAATTGATTTTGAATTCCCATTCCCACGGGATTTTTGATGGGAATCCACATGGGAATTCCCATTCCCACGGGATTTTTCAGTATTTCCCATCAGAATTCCCATGGCTCATTACTCTTCCTATATACGGTTTATGGTTCTCTTCTTTCGGACTGCAAGTCGATTAACGGATTTTCGTAATTGAACTGATGAGATTAAGCGCTTTTAGTTGACCTATCTTTTGGATGAAAAGTATTGGCATATCAATCTATCTTATTTTGTAATTTCCAAAAATTGCAAGTTTTTACTAATTATCAAAAATATCTATCATTTTGTTTCAGGGATTAGTCAATCAATAAAGACGACTTCATCGAAATAGTCTTCGATTGCATATAGGCCTATACATACACATATTCGCATGTCTATTCACTCTGATTCACTTCATGCGGTGCCGTACTTGTGATGAACATGGCAAACTTCTAGCTCATCGCAATATCATATTTAAGTTTACAATACAAGTACAGTGCCTGTATACAAGCAATGAAGTCAATACTTCGCCTACGCATATTTCTATGACTTATCAACAGAAAACAACTACTGATTTATGAATATGTGATAATACGCTCGCTCGCATCCCATGTATTTAGGTACGGTGTAATTCCAATTCTATCTAACTTTGATGATAAAGCCACAAATGCAAAAAGACAAATTTATATTCGAGAAACAAACGTTCATTGAAAATTTGTCCAAGGCATCAAACATTAAAAAATATCAGTGAATTGATGAAAGCTACATATTATAAAAACTCTCCAATGTAGGCCCTATTATGTATAAAGGCCTACGAATGACAGTACTACAATCTAAGAATAGCAGATCTTCAATAAATTATCAATGGACTAACAACCGTTACTTTGAGACCCGCGTGATGCCGAATGAAGACCATCGATGGATTAACAAGCGTCACTTTGAAAACCATCAAGGCAAAAGCAAATACTCAAGAAAATATCAATGGATTAACAAACAAAATGCGGGTATAAAAACAATCATGAGAACAGCAGATACTGAAGTAAAATATCAATGGATTAACAAACGCAAAACGCTACAATGCGGTAATGAAGGCTATCAAGAGAATAGCTGATGCTCTAGAAAAATATCAATGGATTAACAAACATTTTTACGGGTATGAAAATCTAGAGAATAGCCGATGCACCAAAAAAATGTCAATAGATTAACCCTTATGCTACGGGAATATTTTTACTTGCGTTACATACGGGAATGGGGTGGATTCCACCCCAGATAGTAATTTAAGTTAATTGCATCAATAAGACCGAATTTCTCTAAGCATGATCAACTAAAAAGCCGTAAGTTACTAAATCAAAACTTTCTTGAGTGATGCGATGTACATTGCTCGATACACAATTACAGGGTGTATCATAATAACTAAAAAAGTAATCAATGTCGATTACATAACAGTTTGCCGTGCTCGGCGCAAGTCGGCTGCCGGCATTCAAAACAAATAGTCTTGACCTTTCGATCGCGGGTGCGACCACAAAGCGTGCATCGTTGTGGTGTTCCTGGAGGTGGTTGAAGCGAGGTTTCTTCTCCATGGAGGCCACAGATGCGGAAACTGTTTCGAAGGGTGCTTGTGCAACCGCGCTACTGCGAATTTTGGAGTTGGCAAAACCGTGATTTTCTTGTGGCAGTTATGAGCTGCTCCGAAAGCTTCTCAATGAAAACTCTCCGCCAAGCTGTGGAGCGACCACCGAGATTTTCACGAAGGTAGCTTGTGCTGTGAGCTTGATGATAAAGCCGGTACGCATTTAGTGCAGCAGCGTCGATGATGAAGTGGAAAGTGCGCATCGTCCACCGATGTCTTTCGACGGGCTGAATAGTAGCCGATTGCTTGATCGTTGCAATCAACTGTTCCTTTCGTGCTATTATAGCATTCAACCATATCAGGCTTCTTTGAGTCTTTGTCGATTGCCTTGTCATGATGCTGTGTTGAGAGTAGCAAAGCAACTTCGTTTCTTTTGAGACAGTATGATGCCACTGAGAGTTTTCCATTGAAATAGAATTTCGATGACAATGGCTCTCTTCCAGTAACTTGTTTTGCATTTTCTGGAATTCCTCTACTGTTTCGCTTCAAAGTACCAAGGAGTGTAAATTGATTGTCCCAAAGTTCGTCAGCAAGAGCCACAGACGTATAATAGTTGTCTGTAGTTATGTTGCGCCAAGCATTGGCAAAAGGTCTGATTAGTTTCATAACAACAGACCAAGCCAGTCCTCTTTGGATTGTGTCACCTTCCTTTCCGATGTAAGGAATAATGTTGAGAATGATTCTCGTCTCACAATCGCAAATTATCCAAAACTTCAAGCCGTACTTTGCCGGCTTGTTAGGAAGGTATTGAACGAATGAGCAGCGCCCTCGAAAGGAATAAAGGCATTCATCGACACAAAGATGAGATCCAGGTTCATATGCCATCTTCGTTTGACTTGCAAAACTGTAGAATACGTCGGACATTTTAAATTATTTTCAGTCGTCCTTTGCTCTTGCTTTTCGGCTGTTTATATCATCAAAAGTAAGATAGCGTGATAACAAGCGAAATCGTTCTCTTGAAAACGTAGTGACAATCTGATGAACGCGATGAATATTGTCGTCACTTTTCCATAAATCAATTGCGTCAGTATTTCTCTTTCTGAGGACCCCGAGAAGTAGTAGAGTGCCACAGTAGGCATATACTTCATCCTTGGTTACATCGCTGTCGATGTATTCGTGACTTCGTCGAACTTGGTTACCATCTTGCTCATTTCGATTGTTCGTATGACAGGCAATAGATTCAGCGGTCATTTCACGAAACAAAAATCGAAAGAATTCTTCTGGTTCAGTTAAATTTCTTGTCATGAGAGTGAGTCCAGATATTGTGCGCACGGTGTTGGTTTTTCTATACGTAGCTGGACGAGATGCTTCGTTCGACCATTCTGTTCCATCTTTTGCTTTATATACAACATTGTGTGAATACGCAGATTCATCATTGTCGGAGTCGGCGTCAGAAATATAGTCATCTTCAGAATCGTTATCGATGTCAAATAAAACAGGTGCAAAGTCATCCTCTGAATCACTTGCCTCGCCATCAGTCAAATGGTCTTTGTCGTCGGATAATTCTTCAATTTCTTTTGCTATCTGACGCGCAGTACGTCGCTTCATGTTGAACACAGAAGAGAAAATGAAGTTAGAGCGTGCTAGCGACCGCTTGCAAATGAGTCACCTCGCAAGCGCTGTAGGTGACAGTTGATCATTGATCAGATCGTGACATCAATGCTGACGCATTCAAGCGACTGCCGCCTTGATTGTAGTCCATCGGTGTGTGAGCGTGCGTGGCTGATATCTGTGCGATGCTTGCGTTTTCTTTCATACAAATATCAGAAATGGAGAGAAACGTCTTTGACACAAGTCGACAAAGCATGTTCGGTACAACCAATTCTACCACCCAAGTTCAGCGTCGTTGGATAACGGCCGTCGAACGCTGCGACCATTTTCGGTTCGTTGTCACTAACTATAAAGATGGGTTGAGAGAGCTCACCCTGTTTTTCATCATCCGGTGACTTAATGCATTCTTCGAGAATTTTGAAAGTGAACGGAGCGTCGTGTGGTACATCATCCAAATCACAAATCTTAAGTGGATAGCTGAACCAACGCCAATCTTTATCGAGTCCACAAGCAACAATAGCAAAATAAGAAAGTCGATGTTCATGTCTTCCAGACCAAAAATCAATCATGCATGATACACCAGCATCCGGATCGTTGACTGTTTCTAAAATGATGTTGCAACTTCGCATGGGATTGCTCTCCCTCAGTCATTAACCCCGATGAAATGTAAGTTCGTCTGATGGAATAGTCATTGATCTTGTTGTTTCTGTGCGTTACCGAAGAAGCGAAGTTTGCGCAAGAAGATGCAATTTGAGCCATGGCGTTGATGGACACAGTCGGATGGGCACAAACAAGCTTCACTACATGCTGCTGCCATTGTTCTTTTGCTTCTTTCGGAAGAGGAGGCTTGCTTGTTGATGGAGCACACTGAAAACTTCTGTGAATGGTGAGTTGATTGGACGTCGACGTCGCCGGTGCGCAGTTTTTCTCGAGATGGCGCTTTATTGCACTGACCCCACTCTGGTTGACCCACTGTCCTCTTGTCTTCTTAAACCAAAGAAACAATTTCTTACAGGCATCACAATAAAGGAAAGGGGCCAACAATGGTTTCTTGTCGTCTCCTGAGCTCTCGGCAACCGGTGATATGTCCACTTGCACGGCCTTTATCCTCGAATCAAGATTGGCACTACCACTGGTCAATGACTTCGGTGGCTGAACAAAAGATACACGAGCAGCAGAAATGTGATGCTGCAGAGTTTTTTTGTCTACTTCGAAGAACTTGTTCGAAGACATCGCAGCGACGACCTGCCTCAGAGTGGGAACTGAAGTTGCAGACGATTATAATTACATCATATAGCTCGGTTCCTCTTCGGTCTGCAGCCTAATGAATCATCGCCAAGCGTCAATCAGGGGAAAAGAATGTTTTGCGAGCTCACATTCCCTCACTTGAATTGTCAAAAGTTGCGTAAGTGAAATTGATCATGCAGCGCACGGGGCGAGAGAATCGGTCGGTCACTGACATGGATACTGATTCTCCTCCCGTCGGTTGACGATGCGAATTGACAGACAGCCTCAACAGATAATTACATAATCCAGGTTCTCTCTCTCTCATTCAAGACCGATATTAGTCTTCTTATAAGATTGATAAGCCAAGAAAAGAATTGTTATGATGATGGTTACCGACCCGTGTTTCGTCACCCTGACAGAATTATGCTTTTTTCAGACAAGGACAGCCTGCTTACTTTAGACACACCTGTACAATGTACATGTACAAATGTTGTATTTTCACTTCAATCTGTGCGTCATTCATGAGCGGCTTCGCCTAGTCATCCAGTAAGATGAGTGCAACTACAGCCTGCATTCTCGCTTTCTCACAACTTTTGCAAACCAAAAAAGAGTTGATACTTTCAAATAAGATTAAAGTTTATCTTATTTTGGTGATCAAAATTTTCATTTAATTCCCATGGGATTCCCATGACCTGAAGCAAGATTCCCATTCCCACGGCAAGCCTGCAGTCATGTCCCATGCCCTTGACCTTCTTTTTCGCCCTCCTTCCCGATCCTTAGCACCTCGCAGCGCTTTACCAATCTTTTCTTGGATATCTTGATCAGTGGCACTGGGGATGATGCTCCTTGTAGCTCCTGAAATATGTGAATTAATCATTAAAAGTTGAAAAGTTGATTAGGTCTAGTTGACATTGTAAGAAATCGTTGCATTCAATTCCCTAACAGAAATATACAAATATTTTGTTTTTGGTCACTTACAACGACTTGTATGAGTAGTGTATTAATACATTTTAGACATGCAATAGCAATGAAATTCATTGATGGTTCACAGTCAGTAACTTGAAGCTCGGATTGCTTCGTTAACTGCGTTTACTGGAGATTTGATCTGCTTAAGTCACAGAATTAAATATTTTGTTTATCTGCTTCGGTTTGCTAGAAGTGTGAATGACACGAAATCGCCGGCACATCGAGGAACCTATTAAGTGGGCAAAAAGGAATTCCTAATACCTTACAAAGGTAGGAAAAAAAGTCGTGCGTCGCTTGCGGATTAATGTGAGTTCCAGCAAAGTGCTTCGATTGCTACAATTCCTTCAGATTCGAAGAATTCAGATCATTGTGCACAAGTTTTCTCCATAATGTTGGCCCCTCCGATCATTATTAAAAAAAAGTAGCAGGCGTACGAAAATTAGTTCACTTGATGTTTTCACATCCTCTCCTCGGCATTTCTCACTGTATCGAATGTTAGACAAGATGTGTGTTTTTGGTGTGTGCGAAGCAGGCTTGCCACTTGGTCTGTATTTACAGACTGGTCTGTAGAGTCTGTATTTGGTCTGCATTTCCTTATGAAGTCTGTAATAGTCTGCATTTATATTTTGCATTTGGATAATATAACTGTGGCGTAAATCATTGACTTCCAATGTCCGAGACTTCTCTCTCTCTTTCTTGAACATCTGATATTGTTCGCAGATGTCATCTCATTCATACCAGTGAATATAGCGAGAAGTTCTTGAGATCTTTTCAGCGATTGTGCGATGCATTGAACATGAACAGAATCAAGGCAGTAGACGAATTATCATTGATTCGAGTTCAAATGAAGGATACAGTATCATTAGAGAAATTGTTTGCCGAGGGTAAACTAAATGACAGTCCGCACATTTCCCATGTCGTTGAGATACTTCTTTTGTCGCTCCCTCATAACATGGTTGTAGAATCTGGATTCTCCAAAATGAAGACCGTTGAATCGATTTATCAGTCCAGAATGGATGCAGCAACATACGATGCTCGACGCATTATCTGCTCGCATTTTGACAGGAAAAAATTCGAAGCATTTCAAGCCTCTCAAAACCTCATGAAAATGATATCCCAGGCTTCCGCTCAATACAAACTGCTTCAGAAAGAGAAGTCAACCATAGAACTTCCACAACCGCTGTCACCGTCGAAAGAACGCGTAACTGACGTTTACAAGCGCAGGACCACTCAAACGGTTGACAAAGAACTGGGCAATATAAACGAGGAGTTGGCTGCAGCTGAGCAAGCGGTTGAAGAGATTCGTGCTAAAAAACTGCGCCTACAATCAGAGCGAGAGTCCAAAATGTCACATCTCGATTCAGATAGTCAAAAAGTAATCGATTCTATGTTTGCTAAGTGAACGATAAGTCCAATGTTAAGTCATGATATTATACGAAGAACTCGTTTTTATCTCTCAATATACTTGTATTTGTTGCAATATCAAAGCTTTCTATTTTCTCAGTCAGCATTGCATGTACATTTCGTTGTTGTTTATGAACAATGAAATCAGAGTCTGTACTCTGGCTACAGTTGAACAGCTTGATAGGCTCATGTGTCCCACAAATATCTCAATCTTGAGTTATTCCATTTCACATGACACTTAACACCATTTTTATACTACTAAGATGACCCATCACCAAGTCTGTATTTTCGTCTTTGCGAAGTGGCAAGCCTGGTGCGAAGTGATATCACAACACGCACGCATCTCTAACTGGCTATGGTGTCCTCTGCAGACAGCTTATTGTTTGCCATTTCCAAAAGCAAGCGATACACGAATTATCCATTCGAGAAGGAGCAAGTCGTCTAATTCTGTGATGTGCCATTTTGATATTAAGGCTACATATAACTCTTCCTTTCTAGGAAACCGAAGCGCACGCAGATGAATATAATTCTGTGGTTAAAGTATTTCGCTCTACCGGTAGCTTCCTAGCTAATTGATGTATGAATAGTGACTTTCTCTCCTCACGTCAGAGAAATTCAAAGTTGAGGACAGATTTAAGTCCATTAACAGAATATCTATCGAATTGGCGCTCCCTAAATGTCTTTGTGCATCAGTTAAGTTAGGAAAGCGTCTTTGACGAACATCCATTTCACAGTGCATCATGCATCATCCTTTACTGATTTTCCTTCTGCCATGCTGTCCCTACCGAATCTGCCTCCTCGTAATCGTTACAATATACTCGTATCAAACAATGCGGTAACTTACGAATGACCAAAGATTCCAACACGTCTTTGAATGCAATTTTATCATTTGCACCAGTGCAGTTGGTCTTCTGCTGCATGTTATTCGATAAGAGCGCTTTTATCATTCGAAGGACTGTCTCTTTCACATCCTTTCCGCCTTTCGAAGAAAGATAGTGGATCTGAAGTTAAAATAGAGGACAATTGCTAACAAGGGAAGAGAGTGGTTTCCAATCTGTGAATTCAAAATAGAATATATCTTTGTGATCCCTCATTAGAAGACGAACAGAACAAGACAACCGTTCCATGCAAGCATATTATTGTTAGTGAAACATTAACAATCATGCAGTCATGGCATGAACAATGATCGCAATTTGATCAGCGCATTGTCAGTGTTGCAATCACGTGATGACGTTCTTCTAGCCCATGTAGAATAGAAATATTGCAGGGAATTTGACAATCGTTCGTTATATACAAGTTTTCGTTATAGGCAAGTTCAACTGTTGCTCGAAATTTTCGTACTTTTGGTTTCACAGAATCGATCATTCATATTTCACAGAATATGCTACCAGTTTCTTGATTTTCATTTTCACTATCACTACATCAGCCTGACATCAGTACCCACTGGCTCTCCAAGAGAACATTTACATATTATCTCTTATTTATGGTTCTGACTCACACTTATACCGCTACTTGCACAGATCTAATAATAAGGGTAGTGGCGAGATCACAGATCTAATAATAGGAGTAGATGACGAGGCAACGCGAAGGCGTGAAGCATGTTTACGTTATCGCACTGCTCCTAAGAAAAGGCAACAAACAGAGCAGTCAACGCGATGACGAGACAAGGGATGAAGAGACAATCAGCAAAATCCTAAGAAACCATAATTTAAAACGGTGGAGTTATTTAGCAAAATATTACGCAAATATGCTAAAGAGATAATTCATTTGTCAGTAAACATATTTTGTATATGAAATCTTCATGCTTCCTTTTATAATTTATTCCGCACAGAATCCCTTATTGGTCTTTACATCATGATCAGCTGAATCATTTGCTTTCTGCCTTGTGATCGGAGCGCTCGCCAAATATGCACAAACATTTTCCCACTCCACCGTGGGACACACAAAGATTCAAAGACTTCTCCATCTAGCACTATTGGTTATCCAAGGTTTGTCGTAGGAGTGACGATAATAGACTGTCCGATACGATAAATAAAGTCCATGTCCAATATTGTACGGTGAATTAGATGAAACTTGTTATCGGTACAGTTTCTTCCTTAATTCCCTACTTTGTGGCTAATTCCAGGTAGCGTGGCGCTAGATTAGCGTTTACATGTATTGCGTAATTATCTAAGACTTGTTTATTCTGTAACTGTCTGTGAATTGGTCAGTGTCTGTGATGGGCAATCTTACTTGATTGTTGAGGTAGAGATATATGAGAGAGTGGAAGACAAACTCCGCGATGTCACGCTTCGAATTTGTCAGCACTCAGGATATTCAAGACAGCCTTGCAAAAGCTACGCCAGCTAATACGAAACGAGCCACCAACTACGCCGTGCATGTTTCCTATGTACATTAATTTCCAAAATGATTACATTATAGCTTGAGTGAACAGTCCGGTATTCTACCTGTATTTCTATGTTTCTGATTATTTTAGATTCAATGTCATATGGTATACTACATATTTTCTGAGATTTTTGTGTAGTTTTAGATGTATTCCTGCGTGCATTTTTTATTGACATCAAACATGCATAATGTTTCTATTTTGTGCATATTTTCGACACCAATTTAGTATTTTTAGTATACACTACCAATTAGTTCCTGCGTCGCTGTATCGATATTTGTATTGACTGTACTTTTTATAAGAATCTCCTCATGGTTTTCGATACGTGTATGTTTAGGATGCTGAGGTTTATGAATATCTGCATGTTTTTTTACTTGATCTTGATGTACGTTTTGAAATTTCTTGATTTGTGCTTAATATAATCCTACACCTTATTTGTGTGTTCTCAATATTTTTTGTCAATGGATTTATAACCAATAGATTTAATATCATTTTGCCTAGCAGTATTGGACAATGGCTTATATTTATCTTATCGGACAGTCTCTTATCGTCACATCGACGGCAATTTATCTCATAGATTTGCAGAAGAGTTAGTACAAAATATGCTAGTTAGATATTCACTATTCAAACATGGAAATAAAACACCTTATTTGACAGTGTGCCTTCCTGGGTCTGACTCATAATCACACCACTGATTATTTTGCAATGTTGCCAATCACTCCTCGATGCATTTGACCAAGCAAACATCGATTCATTCTGAAATAAAATATTTAAAGTCAAGCTGATGACACTGATTGATGGACCGCCGCATTATCGCAGAAAGTTTCCCTTTTTACATCAATGGACCGCTGCAACTTTAAAATGAATAGCACATTAAACTCGACGCGTTATGTAATAGAATAGCGTTTCTTTCGGGAAAGAAGGGAAGCATACTCCTACGACAAAACAGTTATCGCACAACCGGACGTACTCGCCGCTTCGCGGCTCGTACGATCCTCTGTACGATAACTATTTCTTATCCCAGGGAAATTCTACCTGTCGGTTCGCTGCGCTGTTTATTCTTCCTGGGCGGGGGCATCAGTCTGCTGTTACAGCGCTGTTATCTTAACAACCCCTGTTATTCATATTTTCACCGCATCAGTTGGCTGTTTTGACAGGGGCTGTTATCTAGATTAACAGTCACTACTAAATTGGATGCATCAGTATACTGTTATCTGACGGAGGCTGTTGTTGTCAGAGGAATTTTCTTACAGAGGCTATGCCCTCTGTCAAACCCTCTGTTGTCCAATGACAATGCATTATTTTACGAGTAACTTAAATCTTTCGTGTAATTGTGGTCGCAAGTCATTCGTTTTCACAACGGAGTTTATGGGCTACTGGTGACATGTGGAGAGTGATGGCAGACGAACAATTTTCTAGAGCTCATCGAGAGTATAAAACACGCATCAATCCTATCGACGTACTTAGTGATGAAGATTTTTTTGATAGATACAGATTTCCGAAAGCTGTTGTTTGTGATATATGTGAAGTTCTGCGTCATCCATTGGAACGAGCATCAAATCGCGGTCGAAGTCTATCAGTAGAAATTCAAGTATGTACTGCTCTTCGCTATTACTGTCAAGGAGGGTTTCTTTCTATGATCGGTGATATTCATGGGATTTCTGAACGATCTGCAGGAAACTGTGTTCATACGGTTTCAAATGAACTCAACAAGATAAACGATCGGTATATTAATTGGGGTGATGAAGATCATCTTTTACGAGAGATGGATCGATTCTACCGGTATTGTGGATTACCTAAAACTATTGGTTGTATTGATGGCTGCCATATTCCTATCTTTGGTCCTAAACACAACGAAAAGGTTTTTGTCAACAGAAAGGGATTTTACTCAGTGAATTGTCAAATTGTTTGTGACTCAACGCTGCGAATATATAGTTTGTCTCCAAAATGGCCAGGTAGCTCTCACGACGCTTTTATCGTTCGTAATTCAAATGTTTGGACAAAGTTCACCGAGTCAGACATGCCTGAAGGATGGTTACTTGGAGATTCTGCATATCCCTCATCACATTGGCTATTAACTCCATTAACGAACCCGTGTACTCCATCAGAAAGGAGGTTCAATGCTGCGCATAAAAGAGGTCGTAGTACAATTGAACGATGTAATGGTTTACTTAAGGCTCGATTTCGTTGTTTAACTAAACCCATCATGTTTTCACCACTGAAAGCTTCAAAAATCATAATGGCTTGCGGTGTTTTACATAATATTGCTGTAGAACGGCAAATCGAGTCCAACTGTATTTTGACTGAAGGATCTGAAGAATCAGAAGAGTCACATAGCGGTAGCAGTTCCGAATTGACCGATACATCTAGCGGTATCCAAACTAGAGGACGACTTATTCAAAACGTTTTTATGTAAAATCTCTTTTATATAACATGTCAATGAAAATATGACAATTGTTCAGATTACAATTGTTTTTGTTTTCATAATTTAAATAAATGCACAAAAATATTGCAAATTTTATCTGATCGCATACGGAAGGTTGTTACGTGTAGAGCGCAGTATTAGGCCTAAATTATCTACTTTAACTTAATTTTAACGTGTTTACTTCAGATTATTTAATTCTTACGTCAGAATTACAATCGACTTGAAAATTCAATTCAGATAACCATATCAATGGCTATCAAATTAATTGCTCGACATGGGAGTTTGTTGAACATATTAGAATAAAATTGCAGAAGTAAGTGGACATTATAATCTACCATAGACTTTTTTGAAATTACAAAAATATGTTATTTTTAGAGATCATAAGAGATATCTCAAAAGTATCAACAAAATATTATAAAACATATAACTCTCACTTACGGAAAAGGGAGATCCTGCAATTTTATTCTTATCAATGTCATTATAATATCCAAATTTTTATCGATTTTGGATACTATTAAATGTTACGGCCTAAAAATTCTTAGGCTAATCTTGCTTCATGTTATGATTTGGAAGTCAAACCTTTTATTGTCTAGTAAGTTCAATTCAGAAAAATTCATGAACGCTTTATTGTATTTATAATACGATTCATACTAAAAGTCAATAAATATCCAAGTTTATAATTATATTTATACTAAATAATCAAGGTCAAGCGACATGGAATGGCTTACATACTCAGTAACTGTTGATAAGTCATTGGTTGTTCTGCCGTCAAACTGTCATGTCGCATGTTACACTCTTGCTCCTTATGGTGACGGGTCGTTTCGTTTAAATGCTGAACAGCAATTTCTTCCATGAATTTGTTGTGACGGCGTTGTTCTTCTAGTTTCTCCTCCTCAATTTTACACATCCTCATATAGTAGTCCTCTGATGTCATTCTGTTTCGAACAGACTCCCATCTTGGTCTATATCTCTTCCATAGTTGACCAGTCGTCGGGAGATCATTTTGATTAACAAGAGTGGGTTAAAGAAAACTCCCCAAGGGGTTACCATCGACCGTTTCGAAGGCGCTGGACGCCGAAGGAACGTCTGACCTGTTAAACTTTTTACTTAACTTTTAAGAAATCATCGACCTAAACTTGGGGAGTTTTCTTTAACCCACTCTTGTATATCTCTTCCTTATTTCTGACCGCTGTTTAGGGCTTGTCGTTGATCCTCTTGCTGGGGTAACTGGATCTTCATTTTCGTCATTCGAGGATTCATCATTAGATACGTCGGTATGTCTATCAATCGAGTCACATATTGAATGTTGGCCACTTTCCGTCGCACCTGAAATCCCAAAGATGGATTCACGTGGCAGAAGCATGAATATTTTCTTCTCCTCATCGTTGAGTATTGTGAGCTCATCTGCTGTCGTATCGATTAATGGTTCTCCACCACCTGAAGAAGAAGAAACATTAAAGCCAGCATTCAAATAAAAATCAAACTGTGTATCGTACTTACCGGTAATTTTTCGTTCTTTATTTTTCTCTCTTATAAAACTGGCCACCTTTGTCCGTACTCCTCTTTGTAGATTTTGCCATTTGTCTTTTATACTCGTTAAGGTTCGAGTTGTTGAGGACAGGGCGTTAACCGACTCAACCAGTTCGTTATAAAGGCTGTTTTTCTTTACTAGGGATGTATTAGAAGAAAATTTTGCTGATAGAACTGCATTATGTTTCGTGTAGAATTCTATGATATACCGGATTTCTACCTGCGAATAGTTTTCCGTCCTTTTCGATTTTGCTTTCGGCATTGCAACAATAGACGTACTTCTCACAAGACACACAAATGAATGAGAAAGCTTTCGAGACATTGCGTTCATAATGGTACGCTGACGGTAACGAAGAAGTCACGTGACTTGCTTCTGCCAATCTAAGTACAATACCGAAGTTGATTAGTTAGATATCTATCATGACAAAAACTTGACAGAGACTGTTAAAGTTTAACAGAAGCATGACGGAACAGAAGGATAACGTCGCAATTTATACGCCCATTTAACAGCTTCCGTTTTCGCGGTCTCTGTTAACTTTAACAACTCAGTTACAGCGACAGCAGACTGATGCCCCCGCCCCCTAGCTTACAGCGAGAGGGCGATGAGATGACTCATGGTGTGACTGATGTATCACTTGACTCCGAATGGGCTTCCTTTTCAACTGTTAATCTGACGTAAAGATTTTGACGATTCGTTACCTCTGTCGGTGGAAATAATTGTCTTATCTGACGGACCCGATCAACAATCTGCAACATACATGTAGTTGTTAGGCTGATGTGCTTCGTGGCTCGCAACATCCGTAGTCTCGAAATCAAAGCAGACGAGTCAAACTTTTCTACAATGAATTTTCTACAATGAATATGAAACAGCATCTTGGTTTAGAGGATTTCCAAGAGGATTTTAGATGTCCAATGTACATGTATGTCATCGTTCATAGTTTTAACAATTACAGTATGAAGCTAAAGTATGCATACCTGAATCACACAAGCATCGTACCAGTTGTCATTGTAGAGCGCTTTAATCCAAATTTCGTCCTTTTTGTGATTGAGCAAATAACTTGAAGTTATGATCTCGTCATTGCCATCCGGGATGAATATAGAATCATCATCGATTTCCAAAATTTGCTTGTCATTGAGAAAGTAGACGACGAAGGGCATAGCACTGAAATTTAATGAAAATCCATCAAAATTTAAGATATGATGGAATATGTGTAATTATATGTTCAAAAAAATAGTTACTTATTTATAAGCCAAATTGTGAGGTAGATCCTTATATTTACTACAGAGGAATATTCATGATTTCCAAATAATTAGATCCATTCAATTACATTACAAATAAAAGAAAACAAGATTGTGTTCATTAAAGTTTTCATTTTTACAAGTGAAAGTCATAAGGAAAAATGCACTTGACTGCTACAATGCTTCAGGTCAATAAATCCATAAAAGCAGTGAAACCTGTCTAAGTGGACGATGAATTGGATCCAAAAATTACGGAAGTGGTTTGGTTGAGAAGTGCACATAAATTCTATGTCCACCAGGTGGTACGATCAGAGAGTTGGTCCGGAAGATAAATTTCATTGTATTTGTGGAAGCAGTGGAATCAGAATTTAAAAGTTGAATACCAATTTAAGGACGGTTCATACTTGCAAGCGTTGCGCGTCTGCTTGGTGACGTATTTAATCACATTTATTATTTAATTATTTGTATTCAAGTGTCTTAACTATTTTTTTCACAATTGATTATTAATTTTATATTTAATATTAATTTTTACTCAATTGCAATTATAACCAACGTGAAAAATATAATGGTCAATGTTTCTTTCGACTGCCAGCTAGTAGTGACTGCCATTTTCAGTTCATCTATTATATCATTTATCTATCTTATTTGTAAATGTCATATAAATACATAGTCCTACATAAATGTATTGCCCTATATGCAACCTTACATGTGCGTTGATAAAAAGACAAAATAAGAACGCTAAGCAATGCGTATCTGCACAGCATATTTTTTTGGGGGGGGCGGAATAGCAATGTGAGGGAGTATGAACTGACTTTAACTGATAGACATTCAATTACAAAACGGGATTACCAAAAATTTATTTTCCAATGGGAAAGCGATACATTTCGTAAGTAAACTACAATTATGAACGTAAAGCCTACTTTGTTGGTTGAACCCTATTTGAAGCACACTGGATTTATATGGATATGTATATAAGTCTCGTGTAAAATCAAGGCGATAGCCGGACACTAAGTAATCAACAATCTCGTTGACATGAATTACTTCGTTATTTTTGTTGATAATTACACCTTTTCCAAGTCAAATATAAGCTAATGAAAATCAATTGTAAATAATCTCAATACAAGAATATTTTATCATGTCAAATGTAAGATGACGCAATTCAGCCGGCTTATTTCTTAGATCAAGAGTAGAAATTTTCAATTCATGTGTCAATTAAGTGATTAGGTGTCAATAATCGCAAATCAACTGCAAAACGCGCAAGACATCAATTCACTGCCAAGTTAAAAGCTTCAATAAAACGATATTCTGTTGAAATTTGACGATGCCAAGAAACCGCATAAGCGACGTTGACAAACAACGAATCGTGGCTGCCTACGAGAGGCATGAAGATTTTGCTGAGACGGCGCGGCAGTTGGGAATCCTTCAAGGAACTGCGTATGCGATCATTCGACGCTATCAACAGCATGGTGTCGTTTCTCGCCCTCGCGGTGGCACTCGCAACAGGCGCATTGATGCGCAAATGATCAATGCAATTGTTTCAGTCGTCGAGGAGCACCCTGAGTACACGTTGATTCAAATCAACACAGAACTCCGCCACAGACTTCCGCACAAACCTCGAATTTGTGAAAATTCAGTTGCCAATGCACTGAATGGTCGTCTTATAACTTTGAAGTTGTTGCGCGACGTGCCGGCTCAACGCAACTCGCCTGATGTTAAAGCTGCGCGAAGGGATATGGCTCAATGGCTATTGAGGATGGCCAACGTCGAAAAAGTGTATGTCGACGAAAGCGGTTTTCGCCTCTGGTTGAGAAGAAGCATGGGCAGAGCGCTACGAGGACAGCCAGCCTTTCGAGTTGTCAATGCAAGACAAAGCGCACACATGTCCACAATCTTCGCTGTGTCAAACGAACGAGGCTTGGTGCACCATGCATTCAAGGAAGGAGGATATCGCGCTGCTGACTTCAAGCAATTTCTCGAGGAGTGCTCCGAACGTTTTCAAGACAGGACTTTGATCTTCATCTTCGACAACGCTCCATCTCACAACATAGCTGCTATTGCTCAACTGAAAGTGGGACACTCCTATCGCTTCCAGCCTGCCTACTCTCCCTTCTTGAACATTTGCGAGGGCTCCTTCAGCGTATGGAAGGCTGAATTCAAGAAGCTGATGGCAGAGATCCGAGATGATCTGCTCCAACAACAACAACAGCGAAGGGTGGCAACAATGATGCAGCTTGCCGAACAAGCCATTGCAGCCATCACCCTCGACAAAGTGCACAATATCTACCAACATATGCTGACTCTTCTCCCCGCTTGCATGGCTGGCGAAGATATCAACCATGAGTGAATGTTATTTTAAAAAAATAATATATTTGATTTGGATTATTTTGTTTTGTTTTGTTTATTTTATTTTGCTTTTAATTACAAACATAATCAATAATTACAAAGTATTCTTTTTCCATATGTGGGCCTATTACTTTAAAAAAAACTTACTACATTTTTCTCTAATAAGCGCCGCGGCGCTTATTTTTTCACACTTAAACAGTTGCGGCGCTTATTCGAGGGCGGCGCTTATTTTCCATGCGTGTCAAGGTGCGGCGGTTAATAGAGGGCGGCGCTTATTAGAGAAAATACGGTATACTCTTATTAGCTTCGTAAAATTTCTTGTTATATATAAACCATTTGCGATCTTTACAATTGAATTGAGCAAATTTATTTTGCTTTGACTTTTCCGTCTGCACTTTAGTTGACAGCGCAGCTCTTCTGTAACAATTCTCAGATCAAAAGTCAGAATTATTTTTGTCTTGAGATTTATTATCTCTGATTTGAAAATTGTTATAGTTGGTTTGGAAAAGGTGTACATTGTTAGGCACAGACGACGTCACATTCAATGATGGTAACTTTCTCGAAGAATATAAAGATCTAATTTTGATTAATTGGTTAACACTTTGCTCAAATATAAAACTAGTCTGGCGAATACGTCGCTTCAGAATCCCCAATACATTTTTATACTTAAAAGCAGAAAAATTATCAAGGGGTCCATATAACTGTACAAAATGATGCAAATGCAACAAACAGTGTACATTGTATGAACATGACTTCCTAGTATATAATTTTGGCATTCTTGATACAAATATTTCTACACAATTTCTCGCGTTTTCGTAAAGATGAGCATGTCTATTAGACATAAGAACATACATAGAAAAATGCAGCAATAGATAGTGTTCATAATATTCTTTTAGAAGTATTCGACGAAAAACGAAGGGTCCATAGTATAATAACATAAATCTTAATTCGATTGCTTCAAAATGAGGCAGCTCAGAAAGGCGACGAGGCCTACTTTAAAAATTACTGGGAATGTATTTACGGAAATTCACCATTCTATCGGAAAGAATTTCTACCTGATAAGAATTGAGCTTGCACAGTAATCTAAAACCTTTATTGGTTGAGATAAAAAAGTTCATTAGTTTGCGCATTGCACCGAGACAGACCACATGCATGTAATCAAAGGGAAATGATGAAACAAACCTATGTTGCACTGAGAACTTAAAGGTGACAATGAGAGCTGATTAGTCTCTTGGAAGCACGACTAATCCCTATCGGTACGGTTCTCATTACCCAGTCCTATAAACGTCATCCGATCGTCACTATAAATTCCCTTAATTCAGCAGTAGCCACAGCCATTGTACCCTGAGTGCCCCCTGATACACTGCAGAAAGCAACGTGCAGGAGTGTCACAAACGAATATGAGCTTCTCGATGATGAAAGTTCTATTCGCAATAGATATTGAATTTTGAAGGGTGTCACTCAATTCATCACACACCTTGTCCAGAAACTCAGTTAGATCAGGTTTTCCAATTCCGCAAAACAATGCAACAGGAAGCGGAAACAAAAAATTGTTAATGGACATTAGAATTGGCCATAGACCGCTTGATGATCGAAATAATGGTAAACCATCTACATTGATAGATAATCTCAATGGCGTTTTGTCAGAATCGTGCACAGTAATGAGCTCATTCGATATAGCGTAAATCAGATTTTCTTTTATAGATAGGTAAGCCATTTTCCCTCGATTCACGTTCAAACAGCATATAGGGGAGCGAGGGGCAATAGCGGACGTTTTCGGGAATGCTCAAATTTCAAGTAGTTATCCCAGTCCAAATAAAGTTTCCTGCCTGATGTGATATCTTAGGAATATGCTTGTCATATAGATGCAATTATAGACACGTAGCTGAATTGTTCAAGCATTGGGAGCACTTTGAAAAATGACCCCACTGTCCGCAATTCCCCGACGAACGGTGGGAAATAGCGGACAGTGAAAAATATTTGATTGAATATACTCATAAACATATAATTACATCTTATCGTTACGTCAGAATATTCTAGCATACCATAAAGTAGCCTTTGGAAGGGGGAATATGTCCTGAATAGAAGCATCCAAATTATTCGAAGTAGACGGTGTAGTCTTTCCTTGTTGCTTTTGTAGGTCACTCACCTCGTTTTCGCCACCCTCCGCATTTTTAGCTTCCTCACAAAGTCTGTCAGCTTGATGCTCCTCTGCCTCATTTGAATTTTGCAGCAGTGCATCGGTTTCATTGTCGTTTGATGGTGTTAATGTGTCTGCTGGACAAAATTCGTCGTTTTGAAATATCTCTGGATTCAACGGACATATTCCGCAGCAGCGGAATCCATTCTCGGCTTTCTGAACCGTCGCGACTTGTGAATACGCAAATCCGAATAATCAAGCAATCTCATACGAGTTATTCGACGACCAGGGTTGGCTTTCATGAATTCTGAGCAACTTTTGGCAAAAGTCTGTTTGATTGGCCATAAAAGGTACGATCCAAAGGTTGAAGTTTTTTAGATGTATGGGGTGGAATCGTTAACATTACGACGCCATTTTCATTGCACATCTCCCATGACTTGAGAGATGTATGAGATTTGTGATTGTCCAAGATAAGGAGAACTTTGTTATCTCTTCTCGCGCCAACACAGTCAATGAAATGCTCCAACCATTTCACGAAAAGCTCTTCGTTTATCCATCCTGAATCTGAGGTGCCCCAAATTGAGCCAGTAGGAGCGCCATGCAAGAGAGCCATCACCATCTTCTTTCTAGGATAGATGAACATGGGTGGCACATACTGTCCATGTGGTCCAAAGCAACACATAACGGTGATAGTTTGACCTCTTTCAGCGCTCGTGATTCGACCGATTTGTTTCTGTCCTTTCGTTGCAATGACTTTATCTTTCACAGGAATGTCAGGTACAGTGGAAAGGCCTGATTCGTCGGCGTTAAATACTCTATGAAAAGGAATGTCATGTTCTTCAATACACGATTTCAGATTGTCGAAGAATCTTTGAACTGCTTTCCGATTAAACCCGATTGCACGAGCCATGCTTGTAGCTTCTGGAGAACGTAGTGACAGGTCATTGTTTCGCCTCATGAATCCTTGAAACCAATCTTTGCCCGCTAATCGTGTTTTCTTATTGAATGGATGATTAACATTAGCCTTCTCAGCAAAATTGTAGGCCAGGCGTCGCAGATCTATAGGAGTCAGTCCAAAGAAACGGGCACACATTTCACGAGCATAGTTCGATAGTTCTTTTTCTTGAGTGACTGAAAATACAGAGTAACGTCCAACATGACAGTTTGTCCTCGACGTAGATGTCTATTCTTGTTCGATTTTAAATCATATAGAGTTGATCGCGGAATTCCAGTACGAACAGAAACACGTCGAATAGAAACACCAATGGATAATAAATGTCTTGCACTTTCTAAGTCTTGAGAAGACCATGATTTTCTTTTTCCAGTTCTAATATAATTCCTCACAATCACGATTATCGTGTGAGAACGAACAATCAAGCCACCTTCGATGATGCGTCGAACTGTAGACACTTGCTGCAGTATGCACTCAAATAAAGTCAACGCACGTGAATATTGGTAGATGAGAACTCTTCTTTTGTGTCCTTGTTAGGTCTGTATGCAAGATGAGTCAAACAGATACATGGGAATGCCTTTGTTCACACAACGAAGCTCGGATCGTTGTAAACTTTCATCTAAAGATCAGATTGAGTTGAAGTGGGGCAATAGCGGACATGCGTCCGCAATTCCTCGAAAGCGTTACAAAATGCAAAATGATCTTCTCTCAGTAATAGACAGCAGCTGCTATCAAAAACTCTACACTGATAGAAATGGCATATAAGACGATATTGAAATGACATGTCGGATTCTATATTCATTTGTTATTCTGGCGTGAATCCATCGGAGTGTGATGACGAAAAATCGATTTTGTAGGGGTCAAAAGGGTATTTTGGTCAATTTTGATATGATAGAAAGAACCAATCCCCTAGAAAAATTAACTGAAATTGTTGAACTTCATCGACTTACATGGGAAACATATGTTTGGTTCCTAATCTAAATAGAAGATAGAGAACTCGAGGTGTCCGCAATTACCCCATGTCCGCTATTGCCTCGCTCTCCCCTACTATCATCCCTTTTCAAGCACTTCTTTAGTAAGTACAGTGTCTTTGGAGCATCAATATCGTACTTATCGAGAAGCAACAGATATCGCATTGCCGAGTGAGAGATGTTGAACATCATCATAAAAATCAGTAGTTCGACTCCAAGACCGGGTTTCTTCTCCGTGAAGTCATCGGACGCCTCCGAATCCGAAATTGTATCATCATCATCACCATCATCAGATATTGAATGTTTATCATCGTCACTGCAGCTAGCGACAGTTTTATTATAAATGTCATCGAATGATACACTGTCCACATCACAAGAGTAATTCGGGTCAGAATCAACATCAAGATCATGCTGATTTCCTTCCTCATCGGCATCCTTCATTAACGCTCTTTCTAGAGTCTCCTCTACTGAGATGAGATCCTTCATTAAATGAAGTCTAGCCCTCTTGTTTTGGCTTCTACGGGACATTCCGGAATATGACAAATATTTCTTGAATCCCTTTTTGAAAATGCTGACATTACATTTCAGATTTTGATGGCATGATCTTCATACTACATATCTATAGCTTATATTTACTTCGTTTTCTATTTATTTGTATCTTTATATTCATAAGAGTCTCTTTCTGTAGGAAAATTTTATTATGCGTCAAAAAAGGCTGATGCCTCATAATAGAGGTAGGCTAATTGAATTAATGTTGTAAAATAACTTATTGTCGTGTTGAAAGATATTTGAGCATAGGTTCGGGCTCCCGTCAGGCTGCTCTTCCCTGAGATTCACCTCGTAATAGAGACTTAAGTAAAGGCAACATGAAATGAAGTCATGTTGTCAATATATAAAAAAAGCTTGGTATGACCAAGTGTGAAGGATGGAAATGTTTCGATGTGCGTTAAACGCTTTAAACCTGCTTTGAGGTTTTAGAGCACTTCAACTATCCTACACAAAACATAAAAGCATTCATTTTGTGACAAAATAGCCCCATATTTCTTTACACGCATAACGTAGCCATAAGTGTGCTTTTTATGATTCGGAATATAATGAACGCCGTTCAAATCCCCCTCTACAATTAATTGCAAGAGCACATTTGTTCTTAAGTTCACGATTTTCACGAGCTTGCTGATGAATTAATTCAATTGAACGATACATAGTCATTGTCTGTCAAAGTATCACAAAAATGAATTTGAACATTTTCATTCCGTGGAAGCTTTCAGTGATGGATTTCAACTAGGCCTACATGTCTCATAGCCGTGTACAAATATGCAAAAGAAAAAGTAATTTGTGACCATTCTATCCTCCATTGAATAATTTGTCTCAAGATAAAAGCACAGCGGTTAATTAACGAAGCCGAAAACGTGTCGCCACATCAATAGTTAATGTCATACGAACCTGAAGTCAACCAAACACCAGCTTTAGTCTACCTCTTTAAGTTGTGGTCATTGATAGTTTTGGTTTCGCGGCTACTACACGGGCTGAGCCGGTGAAGATTGCCTCGCAAATAAGTGGAAGATAGAATCTACCTCAGCAAGCAAAACACAAGATTGAGTTTCTGCTGTATTGACTGCTTTGGAGTCCCTCAAGCTAGAAAACAAGTTAGTTTCAATTAAGAAATCAACAATTTCTAAGTAACTAGACATGAGGAAATGTTATGCATATAAATCAAGCCTCCTATCATAAATTGCCTTGTCAGAAAACGCTTCCTCCTCATATTCTTCAGAAAAAATGATTTTTACATGCTCAATATTTGCCCTCAATCAGCCACCACTCCGCCGGCAGCATCGACATTAAGCCGACACGTCGACATTGGACCATAGCGTCTCTGTTGCTATGCGAATCCGCCATGAGAGCCACACGACATTCGGGACAAGTAAATTTAAGAAAAAATTGACTACCAAGATGGCACACAGGAATTAGAGGAAATTTGTGTGTTATTCTGAAATACATGAGTACTCACGACTATTGAGACCGATTAAGAATAAGTCCTGACATTTTGACTCTCTTGTAGTTGATATCACTTAAATGCTTCATTCCTACCTCATGGAATGATCGTATTTCAGTATAAATCTTTGCCATGGATCCAGACCCTTTCAAAATACTATTGCAATAATATTGCAACCAATAATAAGCGCAATAAATATATTGCAATACCGTTTCCCCTCCAATAAATATATTGCAATATTTCAATATATTGCAATATATTGCATATGTGTGTTAAAAATGGTGTTTTCTGAAACCTCTTGGCTTTTCTGAAAAATGGTACGGTACCAATATTAACTACCTATACCTGCATGTAAACTATACTACAGAAAGATAGAAAAAATGGTATTCGCGACAGAGAACTTCGGCTTTCATGTCGAAGCTTCATCACGAAATGTAGCGGTAAGATTAGGCTATACCATGACTTAACAGCTGGCTGGTGAACGTTTGGATATATCTGTCTATTTTTATCTGCACCATGTACATAAACATGTATTCTATTTTAACTTCAGAGTGTACGCAAGCATAACTGTAATCTCTAGCTATCTTATAGGCCTTAGTAGGCCTAAATCCGTCCAGTCTACTTGCACTTGTATAGGCCGATTTGGGCAACATGCACTATGGTTGCCTTAATACTTACATGTATAGACTGTTATCAACATTTAGCTATGTGATATGTCCTATTTCTGACAGCCCCTCTATTTCGAAGCAGCATCGAAAATGTCATTATAATTGGTAAAACGCTTCTCTTCTACATCAGCACTAGCACATATCAACTGTAATTATAAACTCTTACAAAAAATGCTAAGAAATAAAGGAGCTGCAAAATAATTAATTACAAATTCAAATCGATCATTTCAGGTTCTCCATAAATCTTTCATATCTAGCGGAAAGTATACAGGTACCATGTTGATTCGGTAACAAAATTGAATAACTAAACTCTTCACAATCACAACAAAATGTTTTGTACAGTCTGAATATCCCAGAAATCTCGATTGAAATTGAGGAACAACTGACATTCCAAATTGACAGGCAGAGTTCCTTGACGTCGATCTGAATAAGAGAAACCAGCACGGCTGAAAAATCGTTCTGCAATATTACTAGTAGGCAAAATGAAAGAGCAGTCTACGTAGGGGTCTTTCACTTCCTGTACGGCACTTAACTTTCTTTTCTTCAGTATTTCGCCTGCGAAATTACTTGATGTTCCAACAGTACCTGAAATTTGCACAACTTCCTTTTCGTCAGAAGATCCTCTTTTCAAAGGGGCCACTGCGTTGATCTCTGGCTGGGACAAACTGTCGAATTGTCGGTTTTGAATTTTTACGATAGCAGATTCAAATAGTGGCGAATGTACTACTCCAGCATTCGCTGATAAGTGTTTTTCCATGGAAGGATATCGGAGTATCAGTTCGTCGAAAAGCAATCTGACATCAGCCAGAGTTCTCTCGTTTTCCTGAAGAGATTTCACGACAGAGTCAAAGTTTTGTAGGTGGAGTAGAAGATCTTCAAGGTTTTGGTTTTCACTTGGTGACAAAAGATACTCATGTCGTCTTTCTTTTGACAAGAGTAAATTAATATGTTCTTGTAATTCGAAGTACCGTTTCACTTGTTGATAGAGGCTTGACCATCTTGTCACCACACGCAGTTTCGGCCGAAGATTTGTCAGTTCTCGTAGTTTACCGGCGATTTTTAACGTAGATAACTTCACCATAAGATGTTGTAACTTCTCTAGCAAAGGAACGTGATTAGCAAGATAATGTCCCACAGCTAAGTTGAACCTGTGAGATGCGCATCCGACCAAAGGAACTTTGAATAAATCAGCAACGGATTTATTTGTCGAACAGTTATCTCCTATGATGGCGATTATGTTCAACGTCGATTTCTGAAAGACTTCCTCAACCACCCAAATGATAAACTCCTGGTGGTTTTTTGCGGAGAAGTTGCTCTCGTCGAGTAAAGGCGAAAATGCTAGTAAAGCGTACTGACTCTTTCCATTTTTGTCATAGCATGCAAATACACCCAAGTAATGGGTCGTTCCAGAGGACCAGCCGTCGAACATCAAAGCAAACTTATCTGGCAACTCGTCTCTGATTTTCCCTTCAACTACTTTTGCCAGATCAGTCATGTACTTCATCAGGGTGTTCCGCGAAATACTAGGCAGCGCCGAGTACTTTCTATTCATCTCGTGTTCAACAAAATTGAATGGTTTCAACCCCATTGTTACCCACTCGATCCATGAGAAGGCCGTTTTGGCTTTGTCCGATGGCGATGAACACACTGAAGGCATTAAGTCAGTAAGAAGTCGTTGTGAAGATTTAGTATTTGTAAGCGTCTCATATTCATGACGATGCTGTGCCTTAATATGACCGAGAAGGTTCATCCAACCAGTATTTGCTTTCTGCTTCCTTATATTTCCACAAGCACATTTGTATTGATCGTTGGTATTGTCAACAAGTTTGTAAAAATGGAGATCTATCTGTTTGGAAGAAAGGATCACATTTGAACTTAACGCCATGATAACAGTCAGTCGACGAGCCAACGCGAACAACGAGCATATGAGTCTGCTGCATGCAATAGATTGAACTGAGTCTGACTTAAGTGTCGAACTGGAGGAATAATATCCGGTGTCATGACGACAATACGATGTAGATTGTAGTTCCCTAATGGTGCTAATGGTTTTTCCACTGTGTCAAACGTCAAACCAAGGACGTCTATATTTAGTACTATGGCCATAGTACTAAATATAGACGTCCTTGGTCAAACCT
Source organism: Prostheceraeus crozeri (assembly GCA_907163375.1). Classification (NCBI taxonomy): domain Eukaryota; kingdom Metazoa; phylum Platyhelminthes; order Polycladida; family Euryleptidae; genus Prostheceraeus; species Prostheceraeus crozeri. The sequence goes on from CAJQUW010009328.1 coordinate 883,125, forward strand.
AATACGATAAAGTTGACGACAGTGACGAGCACTTTGAGGAAATGACCTTGCATTGTATCCCCGTCGAGGAGTAACAGAGGCCACAGAGGCAGTAGGTTGTTTATGAAAGCGTCTGACTGATTCACTGTGATGTCATATCAGGTGATGTCTGTATGAATAAAACGTCAGGCAAAATCATTCGTCTCAGCTGCGTGCATTATAAGCGCACGCGTTTTGAGGTAGAAAAATTTTGTGTGTCCCAAAATAAATTTACTAAGTCTATTGTCTTTCGTCCAACTGAAACACAGACTTTTATTCAACAAAATCGATGATGATGCGCTGAAACTTTGAAACAATACTATTGCAATATATTGCAAATTTACAATATATATTGCAATAGTATTGGCGCCACGAAATGGGTTCAATAAATATATTGCAATACTAGAATTGCAATATATTGCAATAGCAATAGTATTTTGAAAGGGTCTGCATGGATCTGATGGCTGGCACACGATGATCAGTCGGCAGCATATGAGACGAGAAAAAAATTGTGACGATATAATGCTCATCAAATTTACATCAATTGCCTGAGGCGTGCGTCGCCGAAATGGGAGTTCCCTGTAACTCTGCTCGCATTTCCTGAGAGACGTGATGACATCACGGGAAGGCAGAATTAACTCGCCTTTGTTCTTAAGACACAAGAAACGACGTTCTTCTGCCATAGCGTCTCTGTTGCTATGCGAATCCGCTATGAGAGCCACATGACATTCGGGACAGGTGTCATGCTTCATCATTTTTCGAACAGCGAAGGCAGCGATGTATGGGATTATGTTGTTCCGATACAAAGTACCGATGTCGTCGTCCTCAAAAATCTCCATGTGGCACATATTATAAATGTAATTAGTAGGTATCATTGACATCATTGTGATTATTGGACATTGTGATGTACAGATGTATTTTTGTTACGTTGTTATGTTCAAACATAACAATGATCAATATGATAATATATTAACCCAGATTTAACCAAATCAGATGTAATCATGTAAAAAAGATGTAAACTATGCAGAACATCTATAATAGCCTTCATTGGAATCGCACTAGATCGATATTCAAATTTACTTAGTCGATCATAGAAATCGAGTATGTTCGTTTAAACCAGTGGTGGGCAACCTCAAGGAAGACGCGGGCCACCGAGGCATCGTGTCTGCGGGCCAACATATTCTTCTTTGTTAAAAATTCTAATTTTCACCAATTTTGCATGAATTTCAATTATAAAGAAAATACTGCTTAAATAATTGACCTGTAACTCCTATCTACTGGTTTAAAAGTTTGAGTGAAATGAAAACTCAGCCGGTATGCAGTGATTTTTAACAACAATACATGTCACATGTCTCTAAAATCGATTTAAATGATTGGAAATCCGAATGAGATTAGAGATTGAATATATGGAATAAGTGCAAACCGGTGAGATGCATGAAGACAGTGGATTTGAAAATCGAGTTCCAAAAACAGTCGTAGAGTAGGTTTTTCAATAAATCCCACATATTTTTTATAAGCGTTAAGTACTACCATATAGCGAATAGAAATGAATCCTACGCTCCAAATAGCAATCAAGAAAATAACTATCATACTAAATAATTCACAGAATAACAATCATAAATATTTCATGTTCAATACTTTATACAAAAATTGAAACAAATTAGTCGAGATACATGGAAAGTAGAAAGTTGTCCGGCCGAAAACTGAAATACTTGGCATAAAAATGATGTTCTCGTCAACATGCAGGGTATCCATGCTAGTACACCGATTGTCAGCCGAATCTGACAGGATTGAAATTGTATAAATATGCTCAAAAATCAAAAAATGTAAAAAAAATGCAGAAAATTAAAATATATAATGAAATATCCACAGTAAAAAAAAAATGAATCTAACATATGATGCAAAAAATTTTCAATTCTCCACAACTAAATCAAAATAAACTCTTTGAGATAAAAATGAAGTATCCATAAATCTAAATCCGAATGTATAGATATAAAGAAAAAGTGCACGACATATATACCCATAATTGAACATCTTTACATAAAGCGAATCTACTGACAATTATTGTCCTTCCAGATGTATGTATACTTGGAGTTTTATTGCACAAATTTGAATTTAGCTCTCGTCTTGGACATACTTACATTTAACATTTTGTACGCTGTCAGTTTCTCCTGTACACCTATGTAGCATAAGTCAAATATACTTTGACCCATGAATGTAGTTATCATATTTATGATTCCAATAATTTTTAATTATTTATATAGTTTAACTAGATTTCACCGTCCTATGTATTATTTGTTTGATTTTTCCTATTTTTACAAAACAATATTAGGAATAGCGTGTATGCGTCTTCTACTTATTTTTTTTTTTTTTGTTTTATTTTTTGAAATTGTTTATATTAAATAGTATTATTAGTAGACATTGGCATTACTACTTGAGCAATATTCTTATAATTTTATACAAATTGCAGCAAACTTGACCTTTAGGCAATCAAAAAAGATTATCTTTTCACTGTTTTTAAGACTCAGAGGCAGACAAATGTTAAATCTTGAGCTGACATAGAAAAGCAAACTAACACTTGTTTATTTACGAAACAACACTGTGACTCCCCTGGAATGGAAAATGGTTCGGAGATAATCAAAAAATGATGTCAAGAATCTCATGTATTTAGAGTCATGTGTGATGCAATCATCGATGCAAACTTCATCCTGGTCCAGGAGATGTTTTAATTTAGTCGATCTCCCTCTTCCAATGCTCTAAGGTTGGAAAGCAAGCTTTAAATTCGTGCCTGTATCGCTGGTCCAGCGTGAAAGCCCTTGATTTGAGAAGCACATTATCTCATCCATTTTTCTGTGAATGCAATCTCGCGACATGGACAACGCCAGATGCTCTTTACCAGTAACGCGCTTTGCCCTGCTTGACGGCTACAGCTCATAAATTCATCTTGAAAACTATAGGAAAATATTCGCTTTCGCTTACTCATCCACATTCAATCCTTCCTTACCTTGATCAACGACGTACCTGAGCATAATAGCCCGAATTTGTTGAAACCATAGGAAAAACTCTCTGAGATATAAACCAAATGCTCCTTTTCTTCCAGAAAGATGGAACCTTATGCATGATAAGGTAAGCAAACCTAATTGAATTATATGGTTTCAATGTATTTGTCAACAACGTCCTTTCACTGTTGAGACAATTGAATTTTCGATTCTTGAGTTGAAGAGATGCTTTTCTTTGCCAAGCGATATCATGCAGTCATTGATTCCATTTTGTAGAAATAGGGCGAGTCAACGCAGCCTGAGAATAGAAGGGAGACAAATTGAATTGATCAACTGCATTTTGCTTTTCTTCTGCTAAAGTATCGCATCGTCCATTGAATTTTTGCAATTTGCTTTTCCTTGTATCTACCGCAAAGCATTGTTAACATAATCTCAGATGACTCTACCCATTCTTCCAGGTATCAAAGAAAAAATTGGGATAAAACGAAGTTAATTCACAGGATATTCCTGTTATGCAACTGCAAGCATTTGTTGGATCCTCCAACAAAGCTAGTACCTGAAAGACATTCGAATTGCGCTCATCATTGAAAAGATTCTATCATGAGACATTTATTGTTGACATATTTTGTGATAGTTTCAGGTGCTCTCTACCAAAGCGTTGGACGTGTCCTTGCGATACATGAATTCCTGATTTCGCTCATTGATGAGGCTGCAATATGAAAAACACTTTTTGAACCTTGATTGCTGAAATGGAGAACATTTGATGACAATAGGATAGGATGTCTTCAGATTCACTGATTTGAATGATTAAGCTCAATTCATTTTTCGCACATTATCCATTGGAACTGAGTTTGACAATTAGATCCTCTGTAGATATGACACTTTTGATCTAAACTTCAACTGAAATTTTGTCACGTGGATGAGTCTCGTAAAACAATTTCAATTCCACATCCCGATCCGAAATTTAGAGTTTCGTACATCTGGAACCATGGTGTGATTTGCATTTCGATAGCTGAATTGAGAGGAACCAGACTGTTAAACTTTATACAGTACTCCACAATGATTTTTGCTTGACAAAAAGCTTTATCAGAATTCCAGTTTCGTACACCTCTGAGCTTGTCGAATTTTCTCATTCGAGATGTTTTTAACTTTTCTTTTGGTTGTTGGTGAGTCCATTCAAACGGGAAACTAATTTAAATCGACGTGCCTGTGGGGACTCATTTTTTCAGTTTTACTGTCAATTGCTTGCTGACATCCACGGAAGTGACATGACTTGTGAATCCGCTACTGGAACGTTCTTTCCATTAGTACAGCTGCAGAACGTCAAGTTCCTTTGTTCAGGATAACATCAACAAAGAAAACTTTATACTTCATTCTTCTGCTTCGAAGGATTTTGATGCATTTTGTACAGACACGATCGAACACTGAAAATAAACAATATTGCAAAGAAATAAACAAACAACGTGCAGTACCAAATATGTTCTTTTGTTCAACAATTGTTTATTAATCAATTTTCCCTTGATACAGTTACAAAGTTTATGGTGAGACTTTCAGGTGCAAGACCCACATCGATGTTGGCGATGTCATATTTGCAAAGTCTTGATAACCTTTTGTTAGCTGAAACATGATGTTTCCAACTTTTTTCAGGTTTATTATCACACACGTGCCGAGAAGATATATTCAGCAGGTTTTAGTCTTCGTCATCAATGGCAGAGAAGTGCATTATCAAATCACAATCAACTTTCATTCAATCTCATGGTACACATTGTTTTAGTTGAAGATCAAGTGCATGCGCTGGTTTGTGCGCGGTAGACCCATTTCATCCTTGATCATTAGACATCGCTGCGGGTGTGATCGTCATGCAATTCTATGCATGGTTATAATCCCCGTGCGCGTTTTGAACAATTCATCCTTGATCATTAAATATAGATATTCAATCAAGTGCATGAAGATGTAAATCGCATAGAAGACATTAATTCATTGCATCACTTACGCTTCGTGGGTTAATCATTGTATGACCACATTGCTAATAGGAAATCTATATAGACAGAACAAAAAAAAAAGTCTACCTTGAAACATTAGATGTATGTGAATGATATGACAATTAGAGGACATAATATAGACACTCTATGAGTTTGCATTGCATTTGTGTCCGATTTTATAAAGTATATCATTGTATTCTAACCACAATGAAGATGCGAAATATTATGGCAGTGTTCTAAAGCAGAAATCCCAGCGTACAAACATACTTACAAACAAGTCTCTGTAGATGACAATCTATCATCAGATATAGATGATACAAAAGTTTTAGACAAAAAGCTGATTAATGCAAAATTATATAGGATATGGCACATAGATCGCTTCTTCCGGATAATAAATGCAGTTATCTAAAACTTCAATGCAGAGGCAATGAAACATTGATACAGAAAAAGAATGTAAGATACAAGTCAGGTATTGTTAACGATTTCTCAATTCAATAATGCCACTAACTTGACCTAAGACGCCAATGACTTAAAGAGCCTTGAATTCTTCACAGTAACTTATAAATTTATTGAGATCAGCATCGCAGCGTATAAGAAGAAAGACAGATGCAATACTCGAAATATCGAGAATAATGTGTTACCTATTCAACAAATAACAACATAACTTATGACCTTTGTCTGAACATTGAACAATGAGCTTGATTTGTCGCAAACTCAATACTTATAAATACAGACTTTAACGCAGCGTGATAAGTTATATTGACTCTAATATTCATTTTTGACATTTGAATTCAATGAAGCGTACCTTTGAAATCATGTACCTGCAATCAATTCCGATGGAACTATTAGTCGCAATTCACATTTTCTTCAATTTTTTTTAATCCTTGAGACATCCTTTATATGAAATTCGCTTATTATATTGGCACAAGCTCCTGGGAAAACTCTGGAGAATATCATACTAAATCACACTAATTCATTCGGATTTAACATGAATACATTACATCCATTTTTTTATTTTTTTTTCATCAATTTTTTTTTATTTTTTTGAAATTTTTTGTATATATTTTAGATTATTGAGCAATTTGAGTTCTCAAAATCGCTTAAACAAACCTTACTCGACAATCATATCCATTAAAAGTTTGTTATATATTTTAATGCCATATGGATTTTTTAATGCATTTCGTAGCTTCCAAATTGCGACACATTCTACATACAAGCTAATTGTAATAAAAAATTCAAATTCTTGATGTATGTATGTTTCAGTGAAAAACGGCAAACAAAAAATGATGGCACTTACAAATATTAGTGGGAAATTTGGCAGTCCATATTAGCGGTAAGAAAGTCGAAGTCAGGTAGAAATATAGAAACGGCACATCGCAGCTCATTCTCCAGGCTTTCATCTGATGTCTTGTTTCGTTTTTCGGTTTTAATTGCGCTCATTGCTGAAAAAGTTGCTTCACATGAATAGGTAGAGCAAAAAATGGACAAGATCTTGCCAATCAGCTGACGTAGGATTGGCTGTTTGATGTCTTGGATAACTTCTGAAGGAGCACTTTGCATGTCGATAAGTTCCGTTTCTAAACGTACACAATCCAACTGGAACATGTCCGCTAACAGTGTTATGTCCGCCAGTGGAAACGTTTCAGGACTTTGAATGAAATGAATGGGGACGTTAAGCTTCTCGAGATCTTGGAAACGATTCTGGAAGTTGGATTTTATTTCATCGACCCATCCAGCATAACGAATAAAATTCATGACGGGCAGTGGTTCTTCGGAAAATGATTGTTGCAACTGTGGGAAATGTCTAAGTTGCTTGTCAGCCAGTTGACTGCTGAATAAACTTAATTTGCAAATGAATGCCTTTATTGCTGCAACTGCAGCTACAATAGTTAATTTCCTACCCTGGAGCTGTTCATTTAAATCATTGAGGTGACGGGTAATGTCGGCCAAAAATACTAAGTCTCGAATCCAGTGAATATCGCACAAATATTGGTCATATTCTTTAATTCCTTTTATATCGAGGAAGTCGTTAATATGAGGCAAAAGGGCAATAAATCTGTCCAACACCTTGCCGCGACTTAGCCAGCGCACTTCGCAGTGTAACAACAAATCACCATATTCTGCCTCGATATCTTTAAGGAATTCCACGAATTGACGATGAAACAATGCTTTTGCGCGAATAACATTTACGATAGTGACGACGATTGACATCACAGACCGAAGTTCATCATTCGTGGCCTTTGCACATAGATTTTGCTGATGTATGATACAATGGAAATTAAGCAAGTGAGGTGCATCCTTCTTAAACAATGAGGTTAAACCATTTTTATTACCTATCATACATGGGGCTCCATCTGTCGTTATTGACACCATTTTATCTGTCGAAAGATCGTAATCTGCCAATATGCCCTGCAGAGCTGTTGCAATGTCTTGACCTCGGGTACGATCATGCATGCCATGTAATTTTGACAATTCTTCATGACAATGGAGTTGTTGGTCGACGTATCTCACCCAGACGCAGAGCTGAGCAACATGACAGTAATCTGTTGATTCATCCAATGCTATGCTAAAAGCTACACACTGTGATAATTGCGCCTTCAGTTGCATCACTAAGTTGTTGCTGATCTGGTCAAGCCTTATTATTATTATTATTATTAGAATGCTATATTTTCGTCAATACAAAGAGCGGTACATGACGCAGAATACATACATATGGACAGCAAAAATCAAGTTACATAAGAAAATTTACAGAGATCAGGTAACATAGGAATATTTACAAAAACCAAATTACATAAGAATATTTACAAAAATCAAGTTGCAGAAGGGTATTTTACAAAGGAATTAGAATACAGTTTGGGTTTTCTGAAGCGGGGAAGAAGGGAGCGGCAGTGCCTGAGACGGGAATCATTCCTGATCAAGAAGAACTGGGACAGCGGGTGGATGTCAATGTTATCAACTACTTTCTTAATAAGCTTAATACATGAGCGATCTAACCTGGTACGGAGGCTGGGAATATGCGTTTTGTTGGCCCATTTAGCTGCAAGACGATCAAGCCGTTCAAGTTTCACAAAATGTCTTTGAGGAAGATCACAAATTATGGGCCAGCAGTACGTCATATGACAGTAAACATAGCTAAGATAAGCTTGCCAGATAATAGGGGAGCAGTTTGAATTTTGTTTTAATTTTTTAACGAGGGCAAGACTCTTACAACATTTTTTATACAAAATGGGAAAATGGTCATCCCAGTTCAAATCGGAAGAAAAAGTGACTCCCAAAATTCTAACATTGTTCACGCAATCAATAACACAGTTACCCAAGGATACAGTTGAGAGAGGAGATACTGTAGAAGTCCGGGAAAAATGCATAAATTTTGTCTTTTCAGAGTTGATGGAAAGCTTTTTACACCCAGCCCAAGTAACAACATCATTCACATAAGATTGAAAGTTGGAGGAGGTCTTATCATCTCCGAAGTGGAGGAGGGTGACATCATCTGCATAGATAATAGCTTTGGTGTGCGGGAAATCAGGGAAGTCATCAACCAGAATGGCAAAAAGGAACGGGCCCAAAATGGACCCTTCAGGAACCCCACTCGAAATGGTCTTCCAGTCCGTAACATGTCCATTGTAGGCCACACGCTGGAGGCGACTGGAGAGAAAACTGTATATCATTTTAACTGCAGGGGGAGAAAAACCGAAGCGATTGACGAGAGACTCAAGAAGGGTGCGGTGACTGACAGAATCAAACGCTTTCTTGAAGTCGATGGCCAAAAGGGAGCAATGATTGGAGGCATTTTGAGAAATATGCTGAAGAATGCTAAGTCTAATGGTTAATAACGCATTGGTGCAACCACCAAAGCGATTAGGGAGAAAGCCAAACTGATGGCCAAGAAGTTTCTGAGAGAGAGAAGGCAAGAGAACCCTGTCTCTAATGACTTTCTCTAAAACTTTGCTGGCAAAGGGAAGGATTGAAATGGGACGGTAATCTGAACGGCCTTTCGGAAGTGGAGAAATATTAGCCTTTTTCCAAGATGAGGGAAACGTAGCAGTCTGTAAAGATAAATTGATAACAGTAAAAGTAAAAAGGAGGCCTGAAACTTATCATTCAGACTGCACACATCTTTCTTCTCCAAGTGAGAGTTGCGAGAAGAGTTACACAACTGGGATTTAATGCAATTCCACCTGTCGGACTGGGACTGGGATTGAATCCTGGAGAAGTAGCTGGACTTCGCTTTGGCCAAGGCTGAAATGAATTTCTCCCGAAGCTGAAGATATTTTGGATAATGCCTACGGTTCAAGGCTTTGTCCCTTGCGTCCGATAACGCCTTCAGGGCTGGGGACAACCAAGGTGGGTCAGAAGAGCGCATTCTCACGGTTTTTTGGGGAAAGAAGTTTTCAAGGCAAAATGAAAGGACAGACTGGAATTGATCAACAGCAACATCAATGTCACTATCATTCAGGCAACAATTATACCAATCAATAGACGACAAAAATGAATGACAGGCAGCAAAGGAAGAAGGGGAAAAAGATCGAGTAACAATTTTCTTGGTAACGGGTTTCGGGACAGAACCAACGCTCTTCACGACAACACCTTTGTGATCAGAGCGACCCAAAGGGGCAACACAAAAAGCAGGCTGGAAAAGAGATGGCTTGTTAGTAATAATTACGTCAAGAATATTGTCACCTCCCGTCGGCTTACAAACTAATTGCTGCAAGCCATTAAAAGAGCAAAAATCCACAGGGTTGTGACGCAAACCGTTAACATCACCAATTATAGCAAAGTTAGAGTTAAACAACATAAGTTGTGACGGCCTTCTCATAAATGTTCGCCGACTTAATTGAATATCCTCAATGCGACGCAGAATCTCCGCCTTATTGCTCATATCGGTCAGCAATACATTCATTCCTTCTATCATACAGGACTTTATCAATTCACCATCAGGAAACGGTTTACGCTTGCGGGCAAGCAGCCATGTTATCTTAAACGACGCTAGGGTGACTATTTCAGATTCTGTAAAAACTTTTTTAATCGACTTTTGAGAAAGAAATTGCTTTTTCAATGTTGATAATTTTGTTGCTCTCCCTTGACTCTCAATCGTATATCGTTTATCATTATCTTGATGACAAGTGATGTAATGTCTCTTGATATTGTAGACTTTACAAACGCTAATCAAAGTACCACATAAAAGACATAGGGGTCGATCATTTTGTTTAATAACGAAGTAATTTAGTTCCCACTCACATTGAAATTGACGAACAGAAGCATTACGTGTAGATTTGAGTTTCTTTTTCTTTGGAGACTGATCAACATCAGCCGACGGAACTGTGGAGGCATCTGAACTCAGTGAGCTGTCTGGGGGTGTAGTAGACGTTGAGGCTGATGTTCGTATTAACCATTTATCCATGATGATCAGTAGCAATAAATCAGTCAGTCAGTCACTATCACAAATCTTAAATCAAAACCTTGAATGCATGTGAGTAGTAAGAAAACGGCGAACACTCGACCGGCGCCCCCCCCCCTCTGGAACGACAGAGTGTCGTGGTCGGCCGCCGTGGTGCTTCGAGTCTGACTCCCCCCCCCTGGAACGACAGAGTGTCGTGGTCGTCCGCCGTGGTGCTTCGAGTCTGACTCCCCCCCCCTCTGGAACGACAGAGTGTCGTGGTGTGCCGGCCAAGTGGGTCCGAAAGGTTCGCTGACGTTCCCCCCCCCCCTCTGGAACGACAGAGTGTCGTGGTGGACTTGGGCGACCGCCAGGTTTTGACTTGAGGCTATAGTGTGTGATGATTTTCGAAAAAACGAGAGTTAGAATTTGTTAGAGTTTGGGCTGTAGCGCCAAAACGAAGCATCGGATGGGAAAACGGACGCCAGATTCGGATTCAGCGTGAAATTCTGCATCGGTATGGTGAGTTTCAAGTCAATCGGAGAGAAAAAGTTTCGCTGACGTTCCCCCCCCCTCGGCACCGACCTTCCAACTTTGCTTCTAGTGGACGGATTTTGTCGTGCAATAGCTCGTTTGAAAGCTAAGAGTGAGACAAATTCACTGAAAGAAACGGCTTGTTCATATCTGTCTTCGTTTAGATGTGGGACGCCATTTAAGATTTTTGGGAGATTGGCGAAAAACGACAGAGTTAGAATTTTGGACGTTTTGGGCTGTAGCGCCAAAACGAAGCATCGGATGGGAAAACGGATTTCAGATTTGGAATCAGCTTGATGTTATTGTCCAATGAGGATCGTCATCCAATGAGAATCAAGCATTTCTATATAAATAGCGAGCCTTCCACAGTGAGAATCATTCCATCGTTGAATCGCACGAGTGACGGACGCACATTTTCTCTCTCTCTATTCTATTATCCAACTAAAATGGTAAGTCGCTACTTTCCTCCCTCTCCTCCCTTGAACGTAAACTTAATACAATCTTTTTCATTTTCAGGCATCTACTCCATCTGCTGCACTAGTAGGACAAAATGGCGGTCAAACGTTACAAGGTTCGCTACGATCAGATCATCTACAACTGAGGCCAGTGGAAGAAACAACCAAGGTACATAATCCTACACCGCTACAGCGTAAATTTAAACAATTCTTGCGTTATGACGATCATAGCGTAGTACTCCAAACGGGAATGCTCCCTTCCACGGATGTCAAGATAATGCGCAATCAGTATGGGGACTACATACTGATCCCCGTGAGTCCGTACATTCGCCGCCAACTTGATATTATTGAGGAGTACGTGACATTAAATATGGACATTCCTACTCCTCTTGCTCAAGATTGGAAGGCGAGAGATGACAAGGATACTCCCTATAGAAAGATTTGGGATGGTAATCACATTTGCCTACCGGTATCACATTGGTGTAGTTATTAAAAAAGGATGGAGATCAATCAATACCCATCAGATGTGATGAGCTCGGAGAAGGTACTTGGGATATCCTTTTCAAAGTGAATGGGCTATATTATGGTCGACACAAGGATAATAAAATAGTCTCTCTCTCTCCATGCATATGGAATCCATCCTATATATTCCAAAACCACCCAACGTAGATGACATAATTGATCAAATCCTTAACAGCAGTGGTACGAAGCGCAAGTCGGAGAAGAATGCTGCATCAAAACGCAAATCAAAGAAGGAGAATTACTAGTCCTTTCCTAACTCTACCCTATGACAATTCGCTTATGTGCTTTGAGCGTCGTAGACGTGGTCTTATTAGATACATTTTACTTCTTCGTTGCCATCATATCATTTGTGTATTTTGTCGTGAAAAGCATCGATGTAATTCTTCATTTTGTAATATGTTATAGAACGTTTCCTTAGATGTGTAAATTTCCGTTTTAGGCTTCTATCATCATTTTTATGGATTGTGAGGGTGAACCTGTACAGGAGCTCAGTGCTATTGCTATGAACAATTGGACATATCAGATTGTTAGTGTCTATCATCAACATGCCAACTGCGATCCCAATGTTGATCAATGGGCGAGAAAACACATTCATGGACTTAATCTGAAATATTTGCAAGACTATGGCTTTTCTTGTGAGAGTGCTCTTCTTATTGACTTTAAACGATGGTTAGCTGCTTTCAATGTTATACGCATCTTTTGTAATAATCCTGGTAAGGAGAGGAAAGTATTTCCCAATCTAATCATTGATGATATTTTGCTCCCGCCTTGGGATAGTAGAGGGAATCAACATTATCATGAAGTCACGAAACGTTTTAAGGATTTGTGTGTTCCTATTTTGTCTGTTCGTTGTAGTAGCTACGTTCATAACCAATGCTTCTTTCCTCCTTACCTCAACACTGCCAAAGTCCTGTATGGTTATCATTGCTCGCTGTATGATAGTTACCAGCTGTATCTATTTTATCTCTTTCAAACCATTGATTTATAATGCATGCTTGTTGCAGTTATTCAATAAATGTTACTATAAGAGTTGTTTTCATGCAATGGATGGGTTAGATAAAGGGCGATCATGTCTTTCTCAAACGACTGCGGAACATTACATTTTCAACATCATCACTGAGAGCGTCGTGGTGTGCGGTCGTTCTCTCTTGATGTCTCTCATTGTGCTTGAATGATTATTGGTGATATTTTTGGTATATATTGACCTATCTCGGATATTTTGGTATCTTTCGAACGGGCTCGTCGTGATCTTCGTCGCTGTGCGGTTTTCAACGTCGTATTCCCAGGAATTCATTCGATACAGTGGATTATAGTGTCTTCCTATTGATCTTCGTTCACTGCGAGATTTTGTGCATATTTGCTGACACTGTTAGTGATATCACGATCTGCGCGTCATTCCATACCTTCAGTGCACAGTGATTCTGTTTTCTTTGCTTATGAACAAGTCACTTCAAGCCACTGTCTGCGTTGTTGGTCTGGTCTAGTGGTGAACAGGGTGTGCATCGCGTGCGAGGTTCCTGGTTCTAATCTGGCCGACTATCGTTTTGTTGAATCTGTGAACCATGGCAAATGTCAGCTTTGATGCGATTTTGACAATGTCAGAAGAAGATCTAACTTCTCGCAAAAGGAGCATGACAAAGAATGAACTTTTTAAAGCCTTCATTGCCCTGAAAAAGCAAAATGTGGATCTAACGGAGAAGTCAAGCTTCAACATGGAGAAAGTTGCTTCTCTGATTGACTCAAAATTTGACATGCTGGAGGTATCGTATCACACTGCGATATTCGACTGAAGACACGCTTGTCACATCCATCATGAAAACTGATAGAACAAAGAACCATCGTTGACACGGATTTCTTAATGAATGCGTGCTGAATGAACTTCACTGATTGATATCGTAACACATGAAGCAATTAACAAAAGACGTGCAATATTCATGGCAAAGATATCCGTCAAATAAGGTACAAATCAAAATCAATCTAACTATAACAATAAGACAAATCGGATCTCGATCAATTCAGAAAATACAGAAATTCATGTTAAAATGTAAAAATATTTTTTAAAAATAGAAAACTGACCGGAAAAATTTCGGCGACCATATTTCTCATGCCTTAAAGACCTAAATTTACATCTGAAGTAGTATTCGTTATCACAGGTTATCTGCAAGTAGGTTAGTCCGGGACATTTTGGATCACACCACGTATGTGTTTCCGTCATGACAGAATGAATGTTTTCCGTAGTAAGGAAGCATTTGCTCGTCAATGGACAGAGCTTCGGAAAATATCCCAAATTGTAGTAATGATTGGTTTACGAGATCAAGCAGTGGTCTCACTTTTGCCATCTTGTCATTGGTATCTAAATGTTCATTATTACAGGCATGAAGAAATCTCTTGATTTCATTAAATCGATTTCGTGACATCGCGGATACTACTAAAGGCACAGATACATCTTCTGATTTACTCCAATACAATTGCTGCTGTGGTAAGGTGTGATATCCCGACAAAATTACAATACTAGCAAATCTGTAAAGTTCTTCCTCAGTCAATTTGAAATTATGATTATTCTTCTGGTAAGTAAAGGTAACAGATTCTTCCAAAAGATGAGTTATTATCTGATCGTTTAGAAGTAGGTCAAATATTTCTAATGGACTCATATCCTCCAATTGGGGATTATCATCTAACGGAGATTTCGGAGAAGATGAAGGTAGCTCATTCTCATGTACATCAACTTTCTTCCATCTATATTCACGCTGTCTTTTAGAGCTGGGCACGATTTGATCGCCGTCATTATCATCAGGCTGTTTGATGAATTCGACTTCAACAGGTCCTGGGATCTCATTAGGTATATCTGTTGGTTCTTCTACATCCTCTTCATCAGTATTCTCATCAACTTCATCGGGTGGTAATATATTGATCGATGCAGCATTATCGTCCATCATAACAACATCAATTGCTTGTTGTAAAATCAGAAGCTTCCTCCTCATCTGAAATAGAACTTATCAAACTTTTAGCGTTTTTGCGTTGTATCGTATTACTTGTAATCAAAATAAGTAACAAGTTCTTGATTTAATATCTATGATCCTAATCATTTCAAGATAAGCTTCGATGGTGCAGTTGGTAGCACATCAGGTCGCAAGCACGTAACGTCCAAGGTAAAATATTCAAAACCGTCCTGCTACACTTTGCGGCTTATATAGTTTCATGAATTACTATATTTTCTTTTTTTAGTTATCGTTTTATTATAGGCCAATCACCACCATCATTAGCCCCATTTACTGTTCATTGATAATTAAGCACAAGTCTATTAAACTAGTAATCAATTAAATTGTTAGATAAAATATAAAACTATAAGTAATTAAATTGTTTCAATGGGTCACAATTCGTTTCATAGAATAACTATTTGCTACACTTATATGCGCTTATCGTTACAGTTATCTACATGTATGTAGAGATTGAATGTACAACATGCAATCATTAGGTTCATTTACGTAACTTGTTAAGAATAGTTAGATAATTCTATCATTTGCAACGTTGTTGATTAATGCTAACTCACTTAATAAAATTAGATCATAAAACGAAAATGAAACCTACTATAGAAAAGGTTCACATGCAACAAAAAGTTGAACAAAGTAAAATTATTTTAGATAAACAATAATCCCACTGCAGTTTAGGTAGAACAATATTATTATAGGATCAATTTTATGCATCACAATTGAGTCTCTGTAATGTAACAATCATGTAGAACGCGAAATTTTTAAATTTTTAAGCTTGTGAAAAACATTCTCAATATATCGTACTTAACGAACATTCAAAAAATTCACGAACATTCACGAAATTTGAAATTCAAATTTTTATAACCCAATGATGTATTTGAGCTACCGGGTGAATACAGAAGCAATATACATGTCTACAATTTATGAAACAATTGAGATTGCTCACCTTGTTTTGATATTTTCATTTCAAGATGATTGAAAACATAATGCTGCATTCGTCGACAGGAATTCGGAAATTTAAACTCAAAAAAGACATTCAACTAACAGCGAATATGACGGTTTCACTTGCTTAAAATGGAATATTTAAAACATCTTGTGAATACATTCTAGATATCCATCACAGTATTTTCAATGAAATAGATATGAAAGTCAATCTATGCAAATAAAACTTGTTCGTTTAAACGAACATTGGCTAGATCTGGGTTAAGTTTTGTGATATAGGTCATGTTTCCAGATTTTTACCAACATAAATTAGCACTGGCACATTTGCGATCGAGTTAATAGCATCATTAGAATGAAACATGAGAATTTAAGTAAAATTGACTACCAAGATGGCACACAAGAATTAGAGGAAATTTCTGTGTATTATTCTGAAATAGAATAGAATAGAATAGAAAATAGATTTATTCCCATTTCATCAATCACAACATGAATATATACAGGTGGGTGTCAAGTTTACATTTACACAAATTTACACTTGAAAAGAAAGGGAAAAGGACCAGAGGGCCCATCATAAGGGTATAAACCTGGCCCTATAAATACATGAGTACTCACGACTATTGAGACAGATTATGAATAAGTCCTGACATTTTGACTCTTGTAGTTGATATTACTTAAATCCTTCATTCATACCTCATGGAATGATCGTATTTCAGTATAAATCTTTGCCATGAATCTGATGGCTGGCACACGATGATCAGTCTGCAGAATATGAGGCGAGAAAAAAAATTCTGACGATATAATGCTCATCAAATTTACATCAATTACTTGAGGCGTGCGTCGCCGAAATGGGAGTTCCCTGTAACTCTGCTCGCATTTTCTGAGAAACGTGATGACATCAAGGGAAGGTAGAATTAACTCGCCTTTGTTCTTAAGACGCAAGAAACGACGGTCTTCTGCCATAGCGTCTCAGCTGCTATGCGAATCCGCTATGAGGGCCACACGACATTCGGGACAGGTGTCATGCTTCATCATTTTTCGAACAGCGAAGGCAGCGATGTATGGGATTATGTTGTTCCGATACAAAGTAGCGATGTCGTCGTCCTCCTCAAAGACCTCCGCCGATGTTACGTCGTCGACGTCATTGAAGAAGTTCAGGCAGTTTCCGTCTGAATCACTCACGATTCCGATGCGCGCATGAAGTCCTCTGAAAGTGAAACTGAGCTGATTCACCGTTGGATTAGTGTTCCAGCCCAGTGTGCTGCGGATAAAGTTGAATAGTTGCTCCAGATGGTCATGGCTGAACTTATAGACCAACACATATTGCCAAGGTTGTTCGTCACGAGAAACCAGCTCCCTTCCCAAACTAATGAAGAACTGCATGCAGTGGATGAATCCAACAAAACCCGTCTGCTCCACACTTTCCACTTATTGCCGACCGTCTTCAAACTCTAAGTTACATATGAACTCTTCGGCAAAAGTGAACAGCTCACTAAGGTCCTTCAAATTCCCACCAGACAAAGGAGATTAGAAACCGGCTTCTTATGGTCGACGAGATTTCAGAGCATCAAAAATGCGATGAATGGTCCTGATGGACAGGACGGTTGCGGACGATTCTTACAGTCGAACTTAAAATAACAAAATTATGAAATGTGGCCCAACAATAAACATCCAAGGCGTTACTTCAGTTATGCAGCTACATAATGGGATGGGCATCCTTGATGACTAATACCTATCCTTCGATCTCTCGTCGTTCACTTAAGCCCGATTGACATCAATGCAAATAACTCCACCGGTCGGTGCAAGCAGCTATGTGCACCACCAATAGCTATTAGTGGAACGCCAACAACTGTTTGCTTAACACACATAGCTTTTTACTTCTAACACTCAAAGCTATTAGGGGATAGAATCAAGCTTTATTTTCTTGCTTGCTTTCATAGTTATCTAATAATTTCAAAAATACAGATAGCCAATTTTATCACATAAATAAACACAATAGCCATGAATATGAAAGACAAAAATTTGATACATGTGCAACTTCTTAAACGCGTTTTAAAAGGGATATTTTCTGCGGATTTTTAATTGGGCAAGCATATTTGTGAGCATACCATACATTGATATATCAGTTATTGGATGAAATTGAAAAATTCTGGCTGAGTGATACAAATTAGAAGAAATTAAAACGAAAGAGTAAAAAAGAAATAAGTGTCAGAATTACTTCAAGAAAACCCGAAGCTAGCATCTGCATTTTTTAACGGAAGATTCATATCTACCTTCAATGCACAACTGTGTTTCTTGTCAAACTTAGTTGATTTTGATCTTTGTATACCAATTAGCTTAATTGCGAATAACATGCAAATGCCTACATTGAAATTCCAGATTTATATCATCTATTTGCTGCGTGTCTTAGATAATGATTATTTTTTTATGAGGAATGACCGCATGCATTGCATATGCGTTTGATGACATATGAAAGAATTGGAGTGCAAACTAGGAAGCGCTTCTCTAGTTATAGAACAAATTATGAAAGCTGTACTGAAGAAATATTTGCAATATCAAAAAAAATTGCCTACACACCTTTTATGACAAATTTGCACAAATTATCGATGTCGACTTTGACATTTTCATTGAACAATGGGCACACGCAACACGTTTGTGAGTAGTAGTCACAGAGTATTATCCGAATAGGGAATGAAATTCAGAACATGAAATGCAATGCAATGCCTATTACTTTATCATTCTAGAATTAGCATTATTTTGATTCTAACTATAGGTATTGTAGTTAACAACTTCGACAAGATTTATTCCGATTACCTCACGACATCAAGTTTGCTTCCATCAATACAAATTTATTTCTAAAAAGTTTCAACATTTTTGCTGATGGATTTCAAGCCCCTACTGTCGAATCAGCAGTATTAAGTTACTTATTAAGGAGACTGCATTCTACTGATAATACTCTATGTTACAACTGTTAAATTATAGTAATTTGCCTCTGCCAAAATCAACCTCCATCGGGTATGATGGGGAATGAGGAATTATCAAAAATTTCTGATTATATTGATTGTGAAGAAAGCAAGTTGATGTAAAATATAAAATAGACAAATGATGTAGGATATATCGCTGTATGAACGAGTCTTGCGAAAAGCTAGATCATCTGCCGCACGATGAGTAATATGTTGGCATGTTCGTTTTCGAAGTCAGCCAAAGATATAATTCTAGAATTATAGCTGCACGGTGCCTCTTGTTTTTTGGTAATCCATTTTCGAGTCTTACGCATCCACTGCCAAGATCTAATTTCTCCCATGTATATGGCCAAACAAACTAACAGACAGATGTAGAATAATTCAAAATTGAGTTAATGCAGAATTAGCTGATTATGATGTGTAACATATCTCTTCACATTCAATAAATAACTTATTTACCATATACCGCTTTTGGATTTTAGACAGAAATATAAAGATGAATTTCACATCTCATGATAGATTTGATTTAATTATAAATTTAGCCACAAAATCGCTTAATCAACAAAATATCTTTTGAAGTGACGTTTCCACAATGATGTTCCAAAACAGTAAAAAATTATTGTAATCAAAAGGTTCAATGAAGTGATATTATCTAATAATATATATGTTCACACTGCAGTTACAATCATAGACTAAGGTCACAATGTTGATAAGTTCATTTAGTCACCAAAACCATAATTGAGTTTGACAGAAATAGAAAGCGCCATACATTGAAAAGCAGCGGCATCATTTTGTGATTGTACAGCTGCTCATGGTTGGACCTAAATAACTATACAATTTCATCCTATATAAGGAATCATCAACAGACCTAGTTCGCATCCATGAATATCAACACAACTCTCTATTTAAGATTACAGCCAGCCCGGGCAAAATTTAGATTTACAGATAGCAATTTGCGAAAATCATTTGCGTAGCTGTAGGGTTTACCTTCACCTCGTTTATCATTAATTATAATATTAACTTATAATAAATGAATAAAAAGACATATATGTTTCTTCATAGTATACTGCCAAATCAGACGTTTCATGCTGTCACTTCCTTGTTGACCTTCGATGACAAACTCCGCATTTGTCAGCCCGCAAGCTCATACACAGGTCATGAAACCAATGAGTGCACGCAACACATTGTACCTGAAAGAAAATTTTCATAATAACGATCATGAAATACAAATCTAGCTTATTAATTACTATTTATTAGTAGTTTGTAGCACACTCTTTCCCGAGTTTCCATAGAACAGCTGTTGACAATCTAGAGCAAGAGACTGCTTGGGGTAGGGGAGTCAGAAATTTCATTCTCCTTTTGATAATAGGACACAATTGATTGAACACACAGTATTCCATTAATGCCAAGTGGCAGCTTAATCTACCATATCGATCCGCACATTTTGGGACACTATTGGGAAACAAAATTATGGAGGAGAACAACTCGTTTCTAATGGTTTCTCGACCGACCTCGCCAGCAAATTCAATTTGAAAAAAAATTAACAAAACTAAATTCTTAATGATACGCTCGCAATTAATGGGTTGATACTTACCCATGAATCTCTTAATTTTCCTTCATTGGCTCGGCAATCTACTTCGCCACACTCAAAGCAGAGTTCGCCGGCATTGTTAGCATGTGACACAAGTCTATGCCACATTTCTTTCCTCTGATGATAAAGCGCCATAAAATCATTACGAAATGACAGAGATTTCCTTTCGTGGACAAGATATTCAACAAATATTCCGCAAATTACGCCACAATTGCTACCATCCGAGTCACTTTGGTAAGTATGTTTAGGGATTTTGAGAGACCATTCAATACCTTCAGGTGGGATCAAATGTCCGTTATACGATGCAACGAACTTTCTACAAATTGAAAGCGATGTGATTTATGTCATAAATATATCTTGAAGCTACATTCCCAATTATAATTACAGCAAGAATTTGATGCTAACAGTCTCCATCAGTGTCATGTATGGTACAATAAGATGAAGATAAATATACTATTATGTATTATTTAAAAATTAAAAATAAACCATTACGAAATAATATTATTTTGTGGAACATATGAGCTTACTTCCATGCTTTGAATATCCCATCACTCCGAGTTATCTCCAATGGGAACATGAGATCCATATACATAAATATGAATTGACTGACGTCAATGAATACGATCGAGAAATGATGCGACCGACAAACAAGGCCAAGAATGTATTTAGCACACTGAAAGAGAAATTCCAGTAAGTAGTGGGAGAAATGGGCATTACATGGTCGCATAGTCATCACAAGTTTACAAACTACGTAAAGAAGCCATTTTCATTGTTGCAGAATTACAAGGACTACATTCATTACAATACATTCAAAAATCTCTTACATCAATTTTTTGCTTGCAAGAGGGCAATAATTGCTGCGTGCCAAGAATCATCTCTGTTTCATTGAAATGGAGAACTTTAGTTCCCTTTTCGTCCTTTCCTGCTACCAACCATAAGTAGAGGTACAGCATCTGCGAAATCGTATGTAATAGATAAGAATTAATCTGATGAAACTTGATCGATACAAAAAGTGCAAAGAAAAATATGCAAAAGGTAACAGTATCAATTTTCATTTTACTGTGGTGATTTTTTTTCATATATAAAATCCGATATTAAACAATTTTGACATGCAGATTATAAAATTTACATGTATAGACATAACAGACTGGAATGCATATCATTTTGAGTGTCAATTTAAATTTTTAAATAACTTTTGAAATGAACGCATAGTGAACAAGAGGAACTAATTGATGAATTTAAAAAGAACGGCGTTCAAAATTTTCATGAACTTGTCATTCTATGTTCTCTACCCTGTTTACGACGATTGTATCAAAAAGTAATATGTGGATAAACAGAGATTCGATAACTGCAATTCTGTTTAACTACGAGCACATGCTGTTATTCATGAATAGGGGAGAGAATGTTCGTATTACAATGAATCATCATATGATCACCAATAATTCACTTACTTGCACATTCAACCATTCATTGTCTTTGATGAGAGAGTCACGCATATCTCGATCAATTTTCTGTGCTCCGATCTTGAAGCATATCGTGTGAATACCTGCATCAACTGCAAGAGATAAATCTAGTGATTTGATACGAGTATAACCACTTAACTACACCTCTGACGAAAATGAGTGTAGCTAAGAAAACTCTTCTGTGACACCCGACCATCAACGCACTATGAGCTACATTAACTCTTTAAAAATTTATTGTAGCAGTGTATTAAAAACTTACCATTTGTCCTTTGTTTGTCAGATTTTACAACATCAACAGGAAGACAGGCGGAAATCGATGTACTTCTACAAGGAGGTATGGGAATAGTAGACCGTCGTAATTGATTTCCTGGTTCATGAATTGTACTGGATACAGGCGAGGACATGATCTGAATCTTTGAATTTTTTTCTTGACTTTCGGTGGGGCAATTTGAGGACTGAAAATAAACAGGGAGTTGAAGATTAATCGCACAACTTTCATCATTCTATCTTCGTTAAAAAAAATTAAATTTAATCGCTCCGTTTGTCTGACGAATTTTTTAAAAAACGGAATAGCCGTAAATTTTAGCCAAAATTTTAACAAAATTAAATTCAAATATGGAACTACATGAACTTACTGACAATGGATCACCTGGTTAGAAATGGAAAGTGTTGGAAAAAATTAGGCTTAATCATCACAATATGGTACAATATCATCACAAACTATAGTAAAAGTCTTTATAATATACTAACTGGCCGGAAATACTTACAATTACTGCGCTTGAGATATCCCGAAGAACGTGAAGGATCGGACTTCCTTCTCTGCCAAACAGCAACAGCTTCGGAGAAATCAGATTTCGAACGCTTTGTTTTCGGCAACTTCTTCTCATCCAAAATTTCATCAACTCTAGCACGAGTTCGAATTGCTTGCTTCTCAATGAAATCTTGTGGTGATATTCTACGACAACACTTCGTTCCCAATTGCACATGCTTTACCCATCTGTAAGTGAGATCATTCACGTTTTGATTGATGCCGAATTACGACAAAATATGATAAAAGACGTAAGAATTAAGAGAAATGAAAGTATCAGTATGATGAAATGGAAAAATTGAAATAATTGATAATAATGACTAGGATTACTACATTCGAAACATGGTATCATAAATTTAAAAAGGATTAAATATATGTTAAATATGGATAGAAAGCAGTATATTTACTAAGTATTTAGTTCCTGCATGGTTTTTCCCAGTGAAAGATGTATTTCCTTTTTTTATTTTATCTTTAATTCAATCTGGCTGTATTATTTATTGCTTCAGATGTTAAATTATGTCTTCAAATGAATTAAAAATGAAATTATGCGTTCCTGGAAGGATTGTAGATATATAAGTATTGAATAATTTTGAGCGTAATATCATTTATTATTGAATTATACATATGTTGACACAACTTACGCGAACCAAGATTCAATCCTTGCATTAGTGATGTAATTGAAGTTAGTAGACTGTGAACAGCAGCGCCCCAGAGACCGTACAGTGGAAGCCAGTACGTCATTAAGTAATCCACGGCAGCCTCGTTGAAATGCTGATTCTTTACTAAGACTGTGGGAGATTGAGGTTTACAGTCCTCCATCATAACCTTGAGGAACGGCTCCTTGAATGGGGATTTACTACGAAGACTTTTAACAAAATCGTCCTCATATGCAACTTCAATGACTTCGTCCAAAATAGAATCCGCCTTCTCATTCAAGTCCACCTGACTTGATTCAACCCTGTTTATTCGGTGAACCGCTGCTCTTACTGTCTCTGATTGCAGTTCGTTGGTGAAAACCACAACCAGATCGCGCCAGGCATTCAGAGCATCATCAAAATCTTTGGCCACTAAAATGTTGCCGAAACCTTTGAGGAACAGTCGCTGGCTCTGTTGCACATGGAATCCAGGAAGCTTTCTCGAAATTTGAGCAATGACATGACTGCTGCATAAGAACAGGGTTACGCCACTATTAGGCCGTCCATTGACCAAACTGTCGAATACGATTGACAGATACCGGTCCAGGCGATACGCACCGAAGACTAGAAGGACTGCGTGGATGATGGCCCATGAAAAATCGGTAACTATGACGCCATGAAAGTCGTGATCTATCCTGTTGTGAGACGTACGATTTATACCACAAAGAAAACTGGTAAGCCAATATACTATTTCTTCAACGCGACATCTTTCTGTTATGAAGTCGCTCACCGAGACACATCGTAAAGGAACGTCAGAAATTGATGGAACAATTGAAAATAGGTAGGAATCTCTCTTGGTATAGATGGATTTCCGAAAGATTCCACCTGTTGCATCGATATGAAGGACCTGCGAATTACGAGCGACACGCAACTGGCTTGCTGAATGTAGAATAAGTCTGGTGGGCATTAAATTGATTGCCTGAAAATTAAAAAATAGAATAGGGCTAAATAATCACTACGAAATGAGAATTGCAAAATTATGTATCAAGAATGTAGCATCATTCATTTCACAAATAAGATGATGAATTGCAGGTCTAAACAATCTGACATTCAACATGGGCGGAGTCACAAATTGCTTTGAGCTGTTTACATTATCCACACGGAAAAGTTCGACACTATTAGGTTGTCCGTATATTGGGAGGCATCAAAGAGCGGCGATGGATTTCATCTACCCAATGTGGCTTCACATATTACCCATTCACCCCATTGCCCTGGATTGTTAACTCCAAAACTTATGTCAATAATTTCCTTTTCCAGAAAAACTGGACTTCCAGTTTAAACCAGAAAAATTACATCCCTGTATTGTAACAATGAAGTTATATTCCAAAACCTACCTGGATATAGCCTGGTACTGACCCATCCGGTTCCTGAAAGGACGCATACATTCTTAACTACTCACTTCTCCATTTCGGTGGACATTGAATTAACTCCTGGATTCCTCCCTTTCCTGACGCTATTCAGGCTCGGATAATCGTCGAAATTCTGACGTATATCTTCGTACACTTCCGTAGGACCTTTCCCGGTCGTCATCAACTCTTTAGTGGCAGCTTCCTTAGCAGCACTTGATGACCATTTTCTACTCTTGTAATTTTCTTCATGAATTATATCACCGTTGGAAACAAAGGTAATATCCGCATCATTGTTGGGCCATTCCAGCAGATGTCCTGTCAACAACCGCTTGCATGCCGGCTGAGCACATCTAAGATACAATCTGAAAAGAATTAATATATGTAGGCTATATTATATTTATAAATTATTAAGATTTAGAGCAATGTAACAAGTTTTTAGCAATACGTTCTTTTTCAGACACTAAGGAACTTATTATACCGATATACAGGTGTAGGCGTAACTTCTTCTTATAGAATAATCTAAATAATCTGTATATATCCATCCTGCATATCTACCTAGAATATAATATTTGATATTTTGCCTCCAATACTTCGACTGTTTAATGAAATCATGAACATAAATTGTACATATTTCGCTGTACTTTCACTGTCGTTACTATTAAAGTACATACGTATACAATGACCGTGAACTGAGACAAAGTTGTATCCTTACTTTGAGTAGCATGCGCAGCCTACTTACATGCCTACTTGCGCTCCTACCTTATGAAAAAATAGGATTTTTCATCAAAAAGTAGGAGAAAATAGGAAGTTTATATAAGTCTCAATGAGACAGTAGGATGATATTCCTAGGCTGAATGTTATTTATAATTTTGATAAGGATAGTTAATGACATATTTCCATAAGTAATGTGATGGAATGTAATAGAAATGTAGTACATGGGCTTGAGTGAAATCAAAACGAAAAATGAAACAAACATCTGACTGCATTAAATTGCAATTATATGAAAATAAAGAACGTCTCTTCAAAACAGTGATTTCATAACAGTGAGCTGGGCTACTGGCCACACAATCTTCGTAAGGAAGTTGAAAAGGGTATAATTATGAGAATTTTCTGTGTATGTACCTACCTCCAAACTGCTCCAGATACCTTTTGAGAAACATCTTTTTTCCAATTTTGGGTTCTAGTGCGCAGATCGCACTCGACACCCGCTTCTTTCAGGAGACCGATTACCTCCCGGTCTTTCCTTTCTTTAAGTTTTATGGAATTCGCCATTTCCAAAGGTATTCTTATAACGAAGGACATCTAAAAAATACAACTGCTAACTGAACACACCGAATAAATCAAGGCTGCCACTCTTATCAAAAATAAAAACCGGGAAGTCAAATTAAATGATGCCAATGATGTCCCGTCTGAAAGCGGAATGTTATTGAGTACATTAAAAAGCGAACACAACACAATACCAGCATATTACCTCAATTCTGAGCATGCTCTCATAAGAATTGTATTCACTAATAGCAAACTTCCTGTAAGCAGAATATTATTATGCGCAAGCTTATCATTGAACAACAACTCAATTGACCTTTGTTGATCAATGTCGAATGCCAAATCGTTCATAACGACAAATGATGTACATATGCTGAAATCCATGTACAACATTACGTCAGAACTTATGGCATGTCAGACTTAGTCTACAATGCTTAGTCTAAAAGCGGAAGGTTAAAAGCACATTCGAACATGAACTAAAGCAAATTAAATGATGCCAATGATGTCCCGTCTGAAAGCGGAATGTTATTGAGTACATTAAAAAGCGAACACAACACAATACAAGCATATTACCTCAATTCTGAGCATGCTCTCATAAGAATTGTATTCACTAATAGCAAACTTCCTGTAAGCAGAATATTATTATGCGCAAGCTTATCATTGAACAACAACTCAATTGACCTTTGTTGATCAATGTCGAATGCCAAATCGTTCATAACGACAAATGATGTACATATGCTGAAATCCATGTACAACATTACGTCAGAACTTATGGCATGTCAGACTTAGTCTACAATGCTTAGTCTAAAAGCGGAAGGTTAAAAGCACATTCGAACATGAACTAAAGCAAATTAAATGATGCCAATGATGTCCCGTCTGAAAGCGGAATGTTATTGAGTACATTAAAAAGCGAACACAACACAATACAAGCATATTACCTCAATTCTGAGCATGCTCTCATAAGAATTGTATTCACTAATAGCAAACTTCCTGTAAGCAGAATATTATTATGCGCAAGCTTATCATTGAACAACAACTCAATTGACCTTTGTTGATCAATGTCGAATGCCAAATCGTTCATAACGACAAATGATGTACATATGCTGAAATCCATGTACAACATTACGTCAGAACTTATGGCATGTCAGACTTAGTCTACAATGCTTAGTCTAAAAGCGGAAGGTTAAAAGCACATTCGAACATGAACTAAAGCAAATTAAATGATGCCAATGATGTCCCGTCTGAAAGCGGAATGTTATTGAGTACATTAAAAAGCGAACACAGCACAATACCAGCATATTACCTCAATTCTGAGCATGCTCTCATAAGAATTGTATTCACTAATAGCAAACTTCCTGTAAGTAGAATATTATTATGCGCAAGCTTATCATTGAACAACAACTCAATTGACCTTTGTTGATCAATGTCGAATGCCAAATCGTTCATAACGACAAATGATGTACATATGCTGAAATCCATGTACAACATTACGTCAGAACTTATGGCATGTCAGACTTAGTCTACAATGCTTAGTCTAAAAGCGGAAGGTTAAAAGCACATTCGAACATGAACTAAAGCAAATTAAATGATGCCAATGATGTCCCGTCTGAAAGCGGAATGTTATTGAGTACATTAAAAAGCGAACACAACACAATACCAGCATATTACCTCAATTCTGAGCATGCTCTCATAAGAATTGTATTCACTAATAGCAAACTTCCTGTAAGCAGAATATTATTATGCGCAAGCTTATCATTGAACAACAACTCAATTGACCTTTGTTGATCAATGTCGAATACCAAATCGTTCATAACGACAAATGATGTACATATGCTGAAATCCATGTATCATAATCATAATGCGCAGAAACGCGGAAAAACATCGATAATGACAACGACTGGTATTCCTATGCCACAAGGCACAAGAACAGACTTAAACGCATTTAAATATGTGAGTGAAACTCATTTTCCAATTGTTTACTGATCATGAGAATGAATAGAATAATGTAAAACATGATAATCCTATCATAATCATAATGCGCAGAAACGCGCAGAAACATCGATAATGACAACGACTGGTATTCCTATGCCACAAGGCACAAGAATAGACTTAAACGCATTTAAATATGTGAGTGAAACTCATTTTCCAATTGTTTACTGATCATGAGAATGAATAGAATAATATAAAACATGATAATCCTATCATAATCATAATGCGCAGAAACGCGCAGAAACATCGATAATGACAACGACTGGTATTCCTATGCCACAAGGCACAAGAATAGACTTAAACGCATTTAAATATGTGAGTGAAACTCATTTTCCAATTGTTTACTGATCGTGAGAAGGAATAGAATTACGAAATACTTGATTGTATCATGCATATACGCAGAAACGTGTAGCAATGTCTGTGGCAGCTAAGATTTCCTTCATACTGTGACAAACCTGGAGGAATGGCATTGGTTATTAAATTTCGTGTGTAGTGCTTCTTATTGTGGTTTGAAAGGTGTTAAAACGATATAAAAATTATTTATGAAGTACAATACAAATGCAAACAACTTCATCATGTGTTAATAGTGATAAAGACATTGAAACTAGAGATGTCCTTCATAAAAACGAAGGCATGAGCGCACTCGACTATACATGTAATATTTTTCGGCAATCCTTTCAAAGATAGTTATTTTTACAATTGCTAACTGGATGCCACTGTAGCTGAAAGTCAAAAATTGATTTAACATATTTCATCTTTTCGAAAATGTACTTCCGAAGTGCAATTGGCTTCCTTTTGTCCAATCAAAAATCCGCAGAAGATAATCCATTTTAAAACGCGTTTAAGAAGTTGTACACGTAAATTTGATTGGTGAGATTGAAAATACCCAATTATTTGCGACATATCTAGTCTTTTATACGTGTCATGCATGAAACACCTCCGTTTGACAACTCATTTTCTACCAGTCGGAAAACCTCGATTTCAGCAGCGATCCAACTAGGGTGTTTCTTGGTATATGCAGGTGCAGTTCCGGTTGTGCGGCTGACATTTACTGCATTACTCATCCAACATTTCTTACGATACTTGATGTCTGTGGCATTAGCATCATTCATATCAGCTGCAGTGGCAAATTCTACGCTTAACTTTTCATCACCGCTAATTTTGATTGCCTCATGCAAGGTTCTCCCTGCATTGTCTGACTCAACGTTATGGCGAGATTTCCGTAGTGGCCCTCATTCGTTAGGGCCAGAGTTACAAAGTTATCCTCGAACGCGAAGACCGAAGCCATCCGATCCTCGCCAATATACCTCATACAATGACGCTATGACTTCACGCAATCGACGGCTAATCTTCATCCGACGAAGCCCCACTTAGATTACTTCATTGAGGTTGGTGTCGAATGCTTCGGCAGTATCTAAGACAGCCATGTGCAATCCCTTCCTTCTTTCATGGGCTTCACTTATAAGTGCTGAGAGAGTCGAGTTGTCGATGAAGCAGCCGTCCTCCGGCAAGAAAGCTTTCCGCCGATGGGCTCAGGACCATGTAACTTCTGATGTGTCTTCCCTCATTATTGAACATAATTTTGTATAGATATGGACTTGCCTCGAAAAGGCTCTTTCAAGTGTGGATTCTAATACTATAGCATGGCCTAGTGATAATTACAAAACTTCTCGAAGCCGTTTTGACAGCCCAGCATTCGAGGAATGAGAAATGAGTTTCAGAATCCAATGCTTTCCTTCCAAGTTGTCAATGTTTCCTTTCAAGTGGTATGGATGTATGGAGAAAGACATTAGATCAATTGTTTGGCCTATAGAAGAATCTTTATGTCAGCACAAAAAACATAGAATGTGGACTTCTTCGTTTACTTGATTCTACTCATTTATTGAAACTTGGACTTGGTTTTGGGTTTTGACCCAAGTTTTGGTCCAAAACTTGTATTGGGTACACCCAATAAAAGTTTTTGCCCAACCTTGCTTTGGCAGTATCTAAGACAGCCATGTGCAATTCCTTCTTTCATGGGCTTCATTTATTAAATTATTTAATAGTTTTGTTATTTTTTATAAAAATTAATTATTTAACATTATTTTTTTATTATTATTGACACTAGCATTAAATTAGTCCGCCAGCCGGAATGAACTTCTGCAGTGAACGAAGCCGAAAATGAGACTTTCACACACACAATGATGTACACCGCATGCAAACTAGTTGCTTGGGTGGCGTTCAAAAATTGACCGCCACCCAAGCGAGAGGGTTGAATGCGCCATAGCGGTCTAATGCAGGTTTTGCGGTAAATGTTTATGTATTTGCTCTATCACCTAAGTGAGCGCTCTTAATTTCTATTATTTCTAGTCATTTTTCGAGAATCTACGTCACATAATTTCGAATTTTTTTGTAGTCGCTCGTTTACAAGTTAACCATTGGCCACAGGTAATTGAACTGTAAGAGACGGGCCTGTCAAACAAAGTCTTCCCTCAGGTCAATTGTTCAACGTTTATTGATCAACAAAGCGCGTACAGATACCTGAACTTGGCATCAAAACCCCGCTAATTGAAGTAACATAAGGATGCTAAACGTAAATCGAGCTTAGAAAGACGGAAATATCACCATATCAATTACTTTCTTAAATGCACAAATAAGCCTACTATGTAGCAAATCACAAACAAGTTACCACGGCTGAGACGGATAGAACACATACTTTTTGTAGATGCTAATCAGATGAAATACGCATACTAAACTGACGATGAGCATCATTGTACTCTCCGGATGAGGGAGGATTAGCCTGCTAGGTCAAAGAACAATCTCCGCATCTCAAGGGGTCGTATTTTGAAACACTTAAAGCCAGCAGGTCAAACTACATCCCAAATAGCAGCTAAATTCCTAGTAATATTAACGATAACAAAGTAAACAAAAATGAATGAAACTGAAGATGTGTTGAATGTATGGATCTAGCTTCACGGGCAATATCTGCTCTATTATTTTATTAAAGCATCACGGGCAAAATGAATAATTTTACAATTATATGCAATTTCTCGATACTTTTTAAAAAATAATCGATTTGCAATGGCAAACAGTTTAATATAAGTGTTTGTATATGCGACGTATGGACAACATGCAATTTCGTAAATTAACTATGTTCTCACCCAAAGAAGACCTCTGACCCAATAGTCAACTCGATTACTGTAATTTTGAGCATTGTGCTGGCTGTGCTGTAAAAATCCTACGTACTGGCGGCCTAAATGAGTCATTCATCTGATACCTTGCTTTTCCTGTTAGTGATCGAATATTCACTCCGTCGATTTCTGCAGGAGGACAACAGCTTCCAACGCCGCAACTCCAGATTTTGGTGTCATTCTACCACCCCGCGCTTACGCCAATGACGTCGTTCCCTTCGTGATCCTCCATCCACTCATAGCGCCGTAATTGTACTATGTGATGAATGAGCCCGAGTCTGATTGAAGGCAAGACTTTTTCAAACTGCTGTGGAGCCGCTTCTGCGATATGGAATGGATGCACTTCCGATGACCAACTTCCATGAACAAAGAACAACTCTGGGTGCACATTATCTTAAGCAGATTTGTTCCCAAGATCGGTTCAGAGTGGAACCTTGCGACGCCGACAGCGTTCATTGTCTTCGAAGCTATGTCACATTGGCACTCGTGCTCTTCCATCAAGAATCGCCGACGTCGAGGTCATAGACTAGCATAAACGGTGCCTGCGACCCGGCATCCGACTTGGAGAACATTCTTTCTGCTTTGAACTGTCCCTCCATCCTGTTCTTTCAACGTGTGCTCTCAAGACCTTGAAAGGCAAGCGGTTAAAGATCTGGTCTCAAATAAAGCTTGTGCACGGATTTTCTGGCTGTGGCGACTTAGTTTCTGTTCCCATTCCAATGGATTCGTTCTCCATATACTTGAACTCCCTCACTTTTTCAGTCAGTTTCAGCTCAATTTAGTCTGCATAATTGCAATATCAAATATACAAAGTAATTGACGAGATGTTGCAAATTGGAATCCTTGGAATCGGAACTATATCAAGCACGTACTTTTCCATATGATTCGTCTTACACGCGCCATTCCATGAAATTGTGAATTTTCATCAATAAACAGGTCATAAAGTTAAGTTAATCTCTCCAAAAATCCATTTCTGCTAATCAAAGGCTCGTGTCAGATTCTATGACTGCCAAGGGGGGATTTATATTAACTGTATTTTTTCTAAAAAAAGTACTTTCAGAAGAAATGATGAACTTAAATCTCACCAACATTTTGAAAAAGAAGTTTTCAATTCAGAACCTCAATATTTAGGAACTGTTGCAGACAAAACGCATGTTCCATACATTCATGAAATATTTTATGCTTCAGTGTGTGTCCTGCTTTGTTACAATAATAAAGCCGATGCTGCAGGTGACATTTTATCCAGTAATTCAACACATACTTTTGGAGCAAAATGTCGACAATGCGCTCAATTATTATAGATATAGTAGGGTTGAGATCGACAAATTAAACTCACATGTTTCATCTTAACAAACTAGTTAATTTCTAATCCAAGTTATGGAGTTGAAGCCATGGATACCCCTTTCATACTCAGTAATCAACATCGTCAATAATAAACTAGGCTTACTTCTAATGATGACAGTCAAATGTTGAATGTTCTCCTTAAAGATTACATTGATTTCTGATTTACGATACAGTGTTTTACATTACGGTAACAGTGGGTAGGCTCGCCCCCCCCCCGGTCACCCCTCCGAGCGTACCCCTGTATCGACTTGTATTTTCAGGAGCATTCTACAATTTGACAACCAAATGTATTGGTCAGAGTACTCTTGCAATGTAAATTCTCCTCATGTCTACTTTGCTTCACCTAAATATAGTGTTTCAATTACTCGCTTATTGACTTCCAGCATTTTTCGAGGAATTGAGGTAACTACGAAATTCATAGGTACGTACCTATGAATTTCGTATAATTACCAATACATAACTATATACATGTATAATAAAAATAGTACCGTAAATAAAAATGTATTGTATTTATATATATATATGGGCATTTCCACGGTAACGATCTGACGTAAAACGTCGTTTTTGAAATTCAAAGTCATGTGGTGCTTATTGTACTTACCACACCTATTTCTAATTTTTACAGCTACCAGAGGGAAGGTTCAGCTTACACATGCCACTCTTTGCATCACTTTATCTGGAATATTTAAGAAAGGTCGGGCTCGTAAAGTCATGGTAACGATCTGACTGAAAGTCAACCAGGTTTCGGACCGCACATGTTTACATTAAGAATTCATAGTGTGGCATTAACTGCAAAATTTTGATTTTGCTATGATAAATTTTCCTGCCAAAGCTGTTTGATGTTTTGAATTCATTGCTGTCTTAACTGACCTTAATCGGCGGAAAAAAGTCAATTTTTAAATGTGATTGACGGTAACGATCTGACATTGCGGTTGTCATGATAAGTCTTCTTGATTTCGTTCACAAATATCCTTAGTAATCAATTGAAAATTAGTTATTCCACGTTTTATCTATCAATTATTACATGGTGTTTATAATATTAATGTTATCTTTGTGATTAAGTTAAAGCAATTACTACAATGACTTTCTAATATCAATAATTAATTGATCTAACTCATTTTTTGGCAGTGTATGTGGTCTAAATCAAAAGAACATCGTATAACTGAGGGGATAATTTTCAACAAAATTTAATACAATTGCAAGTACTAAGAAAAGCATGAGCTCAGTCTACCACCCTTATTGTCTATGAAAACGGCGAACAATTAAAAATGTATTTCCCATGCCTGTCAACCTGCGGCTGCGGATCGCATACTTGAATACAAGAGGCTGATTCACAGCTTTCCTCATCACGAATCTTGGTCACGAATGTGCATGGGTTGTCCTGTCGAAGATAGCGAACAATCACACCTTGGTCATTAAGATTGCATACAAATGCGAGGAATTTCTTCGAAGTGTTGTGGTTTGTCAACGTGACGATACATATTTGACCCGGTTTTAAGGAAGAAGGGGTGCTGTTGGTCTTCTGGACAAATGCATCCGATGCAAAGGATGAAGTGATATTTTCCCTGAGTAATTCAACATTATCTGTACTTGTCCAGCTGTGATCTCCTGATAACCCAATGATCCGAGGAGCATTCGAGAACACTATTTGCACTAACAAACTCAATGGCACTCGTTGTGGATTCTCCAGTGGCCTCGATCAGGCGGATGTTTGTAGAGGGGGTAACAGAGGCAACGAATTCTGAAGCGTTTCTGATGACGGATAGTCGCGATTTCACATGATTCCATGCAATCCTTTTCACCGTCCCTCCAATTCCATCGACTGGACCTTTACCTGAAAAGATCAATGCATTTTTACTCTTACTGTAGTCTTTACGAGCCAATGTTACAACCTACCGTGTCCAGCCGCGAAGAATCCCCACTGTGCAGTTGTCAAGTTGAAGGCCTTTCGTATGGAATTCAAGACTGCTGCCATGAATGAATTCTTAAATTGAGATGCCGGCCCGTCGGAGAAGATTCGTAGATGTTTGATCCTTCGACCGTCTGACTCATGTAGATAGTCACGCAAAGCTATTACCAAGTATGCAGTCGCGGTTGTCTTATTATGATCGCGATTGTCGCTTGCTACCACACAGGATGATGGTGAAGTATCGTTGGAAGACCAGATACATACAGTGAAAAGTGTAATTTGATTTTGAAGCCAGTGGGCTCCATGGACCTCATCCTGACTGACACAGCAGTAATTTTCCGCGAAATCAACTTGGATCAGCAAAGTTTCGTCATCCAACTCCTTCGCCTTTTCGTAAGCTTTGGCTTGAGCGCGCTTGATAAAATGATGGCGCAAGAATGAAGGGAGATCCTCAAACAATTTTGAACGAAGAGCTCCATAAGTCATATTGTGTTTGTTTCGGGTGATTTGTGCAAGTTCTTTTCCTTGTATCCGTCCCCACAAGGATACAGTGACCATGCTATCCTCGGAATCTTGCAGATCGACATGAACCAGGTGTCCGTCTTTGCAATCTTCACATTCATTGAAGTAGCATTCCAGACGAAATATGCACACAGCATTCGATGCCCATTCGTTGTCATATCGATCAATTGTTGGAGAGATTTCTGCGATTTTGTTGACAACTTCAATAAAATTTGCATGCTTTTGACAAATGCAAACTTCATGCGGAATGTCTCCCATCGGTAGGACATTTATCGGGCGAGCTTTAGCGAACGATGACTTTCCAATTTTGAGGTCAGGATGCTCATCCTTGAACTGTCGATAATTTTCTTTTAGAGTAAAGAACAGATGCCTCTTCTGTAAGTACACCCTTCCGCCATTTTCACGATGTACAACACAATCTCGTCTTCCGGGGGCTACTCTGGAAATGTCATCTCTCAGATAGAATTTCACAACCTTGTCTAATACGTCGTCTGTTAATTTGTTACTACCAGGGAAGCTAGAATTAAGGTCTGGTACAACGTTTATACCAGATGATACTGCAATCCTCCGGATTATCTCTTTCCTCTTGTTAGGAGAATTTGGTAGAACGGATTCAACTTTGTTTCTAGCTTTGTACATAGTCTGTCTAGTTTTGTAGCCTCCTGACGACTGTGGCTTAGCTTTGTTTCGGTGTCGCTTTTGGTAGGCAATGTTTTCAGCACGGATCGCTGTATTTCCTAGACGAATCCGACGTGCACGACATCGTACTTTGGCCTTTTGTAAATCAGATTTGTATTTTTGGGGATCGGATTTTCGACGTAGTCGATACGCTTTCTGCTTTTCAGCTGATGTTAAAGCCATTCCTCCTGAAAATAAAACAACACTGGGTCGATTATAGCAGTCCATCGAAGTTACTAATGAGAAATCGAATTAGCCATTTAAGTTACACGGTGTTACAGAAACCGTATCCATAATTACACAATGAGTACAAAGTGCCAGGTTATTTCAAGGTACAAGACGCGTGTATGTCTAAATTATGTTAGGCATACCGTATATATTCTAATAGAACCCATGTCAGAGTATTCTTCTAATGGAACCAAGTATATAACTGAGTCTCAAAACGGATGAGACTGAGGACCGGACTCAGTTGATAATATCACGATTCATACTGAGTCAGAGACTCTGCTGTACCGATTTCACTTGATGAGACGTTTTCATGATAATATCAAGAACTTAAACTGATCAAATAAATTATGATAAATATCTCGGAATACCGAACATTAAATCAACGGATTACGGGATCGAGAAAACCCTCCGGGATCCGAGATTGCAAACCCTAGAGAGTAGAAGGCCCTTTTACTGACTGACCATCGATTTCATTAAAATTATATTGTATTAAGTAAGAAAACGTAGAAATATGTGTTTTGTATGCAGGCCTACAGTATGTACTTAGTATGTACAATAATATACATTATACACGCATGTAAAGTGTTTTTATCAGTAGGCCTAATGCATATACAGACCCTTCTCCATTTAAGTAGGTGCATTATAGTAATGCATACATCAAATAGTCACACTTAACATTTCATGAAGATAGATAGAAGCCTAGGACACATACTAAAAGCAGAATAAGTGCGCCGAGATGCCGACCACATTTTCGTAGGTAGGCATATGCACAATAGTAAAGTATGTTTTATACAGTAATATGCATGCATGTACAGAGTTTTATGTACGTCAAAATGTATGCTACGTTAAGCTCTCTGATTATGAAATGTCTTCTTACCTTATTTCAAGTATGCCTAAATCCAATAAATTCCAGTATCTTCGTTAGGCCGCAAAGAAAGTCAAGTAGCCAACTATGAGCAATTCTAAGAATTGTGGTTGCAATTTCCAAGAATTAGATAATCATAATGGAGCTCTCTGATTGGCTGTACACATCAAAATTCCAAACAAAATCTGCTCTCCAATGGATGTTAAGTTGCTACCATAAGAAGCCGTGTTGCTCTCACAACGGAGTTATACGCATATACCTTGGTAACGATCTGACCGGAAAGGAACGATCTGACATTGCAACAGGTTTTGTCAGATCGTTACCACTGGTTCACCAGTAAGCTGAACTAGGAACGATTTTGCAATGATACATCCAGGTAATACTTGAAATAAGTAGTGTGAATCCAAATTTTCGTTTCAATATCTTGAATATTCGAGTCGCAAAACAAAAAACATGTAAAAACATGGTAACGATCTGACATTTTCAACACCACTTAAATACATGTACATTGCAACCACTTCCCGTCAGTTTTATCTGCACAAACACTCATGTTTATAGTTAAAGTATACCTTTAACAAAAAAGTGCTGTAAAATTATTCGACAGTGCCATACACACAAATTTACAGCTTGATTAGAAATAGATGATTTTACATGTTTTTGAACAAAATCGCTCACATGTACACTAAATGTTCAATTTCGAGGTCAAGATTGTAAAAGTTTGGAGTTTCAAGCCCAGATTCGTAAATTTCAGCGTATTTTGGTCTAGAAACAGTTATTGCGCATTAGCATTTATGCGTTTCCGAAAACGATGCTGTGGTTGACATCCGCGTGGAAATGCCCATATATATATATATATATGAGCAAAAACATGTCATTAGAAAATTGCCGGTCGACCGGCCGGTTGGGTTGAGATTTTCCACACCGGTTACCGGTTGGGTTGGGTCGAGTAAAACCTGACCGGTTACAACCGTGCTGCAAACAATAGGAATGAAAGGCACTGGCTGATGTGTGCGTCGCTTTAACTATACGAGGGAAAGACCGCCGAGTCAGATATTAGTGCTGTCACTGTTGTCAGCCAAGAGAGTGTGATCTGATTTTTGTGTGCCTGCTAAATCCTACAATTTTATTCATACACCCCAACATGATCGACATGAAATAAAGAAGAATATCTGAAGTTTCATTTACAACTAAAAGAAATGGCGTAGGGTGGTCCTACCGGAATCTACAGCAACCCGCGTCTCATTCTCCTATCTCCGTAATGTATAATAATCAGGAAGGTGACCCGTCTAACTAGTCCAGGCGGGTGCCATCGATCATTCAAAATGTCTCTTCTGGACCAGAAGAGGAGCGAGACATCGATTTCTATGGAATTACCATAGTTACGTGCATTGATTGACCCTCGATAACAGACATCTACATGTATGTATCCACGACAAGGTGATCAGACTGAGGGGACTGAACTGTAGTATACAGTATAGAGAGTATAGAGAGAGATTTAGTTGTCTCAGCTTTCGCGTTTTGATTTAAATAATTTAATAAAATACACTTTAACCGGGATTCCCTTCACGGACCCCCTGGAAAAGCGCTACGGACCCCACTATAAGAACCACTGCAAGAATTACATTAAACATAAATCATATGTATTGCAATTTTTACGATATTCAATATAAATTACAATTTTCGCCCCTGAAATTATATATTTATTGCAATTAGTCGTTATCTAAATTATGGTTTCATGCAATCCATTTCATGTTTTTCCCCTATTGGAAGTGATGCTGAAATGAATATTCATAAAAGTACAACACCCAAAACCGACTCAAGTTTGAGAAAAATCATGTTGACAGTCAATATTATAATTCACCATAAATTGTAACAGACCAGGGATCGTAGAAAATCAAGTCTACTTCGGCAATTAAGTCGCAATATCGGACACCATTTAGACAACAATATCAAATATTCAATGAATCAGATAAAACATTCAATGATTTCGCTATACTTCAAACGTCTAATTCTTCATAATTTTTCTCACGTGCCAACAAAACAAATTCAGTGTTCTTTGTATTTATGTACTTTGAACAGTAAGTTTGCTCGACTTGTTCGGTAAAATTTAGCACGAATCAAGGCAATTTCAAAATGACTATTGGGAATATCTATGTCTTTTTTTACCGTTTTCCCCATCTTTGAGAGTTGGGTGGCTCTGCCATTTGGCAGACTTTCTTTGGAGCGTTGAGTACTTTTAGTCCGGATGCCCTCCCTGACGATTACCAATGGTGATTTAGGTCGGCTTCGAACCTAGGACAGCAGGATCCTTAGGCTAGCCCTCTGACCATTCAACCACGTCTTCCTCATTGCTGATGTAACAAGAAAACAGGAATTAACGTCTAGGACTAGTACAGCGGAATCAAAATACAATTCACAGTTTAAGTATATTCACAAATATTTGAACACGGCATTACAATAAAAGTCGACTCCTTGACATCTGAGCAAAAATTCTTGGCAACAACACAAGGATGCCGAATCCTTGAAAAAGGTATGGTGTCTCTAGTACCGGAGTAAGACACCGCAAAGAAGAAGTTCTGTTCATTCATAATATTGATGACTTGTTCTGGAACTTCCGGTACATTGAGTTGATCAAATCGTAATAGCGGTGTATTGCAAACTTCTAAATAATCTACATCGACAAAAATATCATCGTTTACTTGCCTGAATCTTAAAATATCTACAAAAAAATATCCATTTAAAGGATGTATTTCATAAAAAGTACTAAGATGAGCTTTCTTCGTATAAGCACGTGACAAATATACATTTTTTCGAAAAGTGACATGACCTTCACTAACGTAAACTATTTCATCAGGAACAATGGAACTTCGATTCAAAATTTTCAAAATGTTTTCCTTCTTCGGGTGGTCTATTAACCCTTTCATGCATGACCCTACATAATATCGTCAAAAAAATTATTTCTATCCATTTTCCAGTTGTATAAGGACTCTGTAATATAGAATGATAGATGTTTTTGAAAATTTTTTTCCTTTGTTTTTGACACTGTTGTTCACAAACAACATCACGCATTAAGATGGGTGTCAAAAAGTAAGACCGAAAG
The DNA here is from genome assembly GCA_907163375.1 of Prostheceraeus crozeri. Taxonomy (NCBI): domain Eukaryota; kingdom Metazoa; phylum Platyhelminthes; order Polycladida; family Euryleptidae; genus Prostheceraeus; species Prostheceraeus crozeri. Next base: position 922,878 of record CAJQUW010009328.1, read on the forward strand.
TTGCTGTTTTGATTTACGATCGCAGATAATGTCGCATAACGATATGAAATGGTTATGATTGCCAATTTTATTGTTTTACTTATCCATTTCGAAGTTAAAAATTGATAATTGTTACCAAGCCAAGGCCTATCACAGTACTTATATGCCACTTATTTCCATGAATTTGTAAGTAAAAACGAACATTATAATTGAATTCTGTATTCAATATTTATTCAATATACATGTATCATATTCAAATGAAATAGCTACATGGGCCTAATGTAGGGAAATTAACAAAAATGTATCATAATAGGACGTCTACTACATACCATCATAAAAATCCATAAATTTATGAATATTCAATTTCTTCAGAGTTCATATGTGATGAAGATAAAAACGTAGGCTATACTATCATAGTGTATGAAAAGATGTGAGACAATTTCTTCCTTTAGTTAGACATAAGAAAATGTTGCACTTTTGGCATTCTAAAAAGTTGTATCCGGTTTTGCACAGACGACATCGATGTTGAGACTCTGTGTATACAGGCCAGTGACCAACCTGATCAAACCTTACATCCAGACAAGGTAGATTTGATGGGAAACTTCGTTTTTTTTGGACGATTTTCTCAGAACTCAGAAAGTTTATTAGCCTTTCCAGGCAAAACATTACAGTAAGTAGGAAGTAGTTTGTAAAATGATACATGAACTTGAAATAAATGAAGATGAGGAAAAAGAAACACTCTTCAACTTTGGCGGAGAGGAGACTTTCTGGAGCAGATCTGAAACTTCATTCGTTGCACACAAACGCAAATAATTCACAAATTTGAAAAATCTATATTATGATAGAGAATTATAAATAGTTCATATCAATAGCATTCATATAATGTAATTATGGATCCAGTAAATGTTCATAGCAGTTGTTTGTTATAACTACTACCAATACACAGATGCTTATCACGTATGGGAGTGACTTGCGAATCCATTGAGATATCGTCTGAGATGCGATCTGCTGCTCAAGCTGCACGTCATGAATACGGTGTTAGACTGAAGATTCAGAAGCAAAAGGAAGAAGAAGAACAGGCAAGGACTCGAGAACTGGAGGATATACAGAAACGTTTGAAGGTGGAGGAAGAGAGAAGAAGACATAACGAGGCCGTTTCGAAAATCGAGTCAGACCTGGCTGAGAAGAGGAAATCGGTAGAAAAACAAGAAAGGGAGCTAAAGAACACATTGGTCGAATATCAAAAGGCGATGGAAAAATTGAGTGAGAGCAGGAAGGCGATGGAGGCAGAGGAAAATGACTTGAAGAAGAAAAAGAAAGCCTAATGAGAAGATCCATCATATGTACATTGCCTAGAATCCCACGTGTTCAAACTGACGTAAGCTTTTTGAAATGTTGCAGTACTGTGTAATTTTAACTCTCGATTTTGTTTCTTTCCAGAAACAAACAGAAGACGAGTGACAATTGACAAATGACATTGGCTTTATTTGTTCATGGAAAAGCACGTGTATATTCAGATAATTAAATGTTCATGATGCTATTATATATGCAATATAACATGTGGATTAATAAATATTAGTTTCTGAGACTTGGTCTTGGGGTGTGACGTTCATACAATTCAGTCTAATAGTACTTAAATGATGTCTGCCGAGTTAGTACCGAGTTGCTTCCTAAGAAAATAATAGTAAAAGCTGACATGATTGGCTACATGGTAATCTACGGTATATTTTGTTGAAGCTTGCAAGCCTTTTTGTTACAAGCGTGGTTATATAGAATACAATACGAAAAATTAGACAATCATTGACAGATTTACATCAAATATGCAAATATTTTCATAAGGGATTCAAATCAAATGCATCTACTAAAGAAATACTAGCAAACGAAAGATTAGACACTCATTGACAGATTTACATCAAATATTCTTTCGATTTTGGTGTACATATATCGTCAAAAAATTGTTTAAAATCTGCGTGAATTTTAGGGTTTCGCGTGAAAATTTCAATCGGGTACTTGTGGCAAAACTGCTACAGTCATTTATCACATAGAGTGAAATGGGCCGCGAATTCGTATTTTCCAGTTGCATAGTATGTCTTTCGAATATATTAGAAGATGTTCAGATTCCTGAAAAAAATAATGAAAAATTTCATCAAATTCCTTCCGAATGACTCTGCGGTAATTGACGCAGACATCAACTTGCAATTGACTATCAACTTGCCGCATCGAACTTGTGAGGACCATCAACAATCGGGAGATGCAGGGGCACACACACACATACACACGCCACGCACGTACTTTGTATAGTACTGAAAATACTTGATCATGGAGTAACTTGATTATCCATTTGTTAAATTCAAAATCGATATGATTAAAATGCAAGGCACGCAGTGTGGCTTGACCCACAGATGTACATGTAGAGGAATCAAACTTTAAAAATTTAGTAGGTTACATGTTTTAGAGGAATCAAATAAAAGTTTACAAGTCCATTATAATCCTGTACTTCCGGCTATTTATACTATCATTAAAATACTTACTTTGAATGAATATGCCTTTGAAATTCTAAAATATTATCTATTATATTAGAAGTTATGGCACACATCACAAAGAGTTCGATGTTGGCTGATTTGAAAATATAGTAAGTCTTTATAAAAAGCACATCAAGCTAATGAGAGATACTGTATTGTATCGTTTATATTGTATACTTGTACACTTATGTTGTATCAATTATGTATATCGTATCAAAACTGATCAATAACAAAAATAGATCCATCAAATAACTAAACAAATTTGGTAATAGCACTGGATATCAGAAAGAATCATTTTTGTAAAGTTCTTTGGATGACTGTTTTTTCCTGAGCAAGAGCCTTTCGTTCCTCATTCAGACGTCGCTCAGTCTCTGCAATTTCAATCAATCGCAGTTTAGTGGCTTTTACTTCTTCCGCTTTACTGTTTTCCATTTGATGTCGCTTTCGACTCCTTTCTTCCAACGCAGCGCGATACCGGGCATTGGAGCCTTTCATTGCTCGAACCATCTTTGGTGACACCAATTCAGATATCATTTAAGTATCTCCTACAAAGTCAAAAATTCGTCGACGAGCTATCATCGATTCTTCTAAAAAGTTCTCGCACAGTTGATTTTTCTGTATCGAAAATCCTTTTTCCACAGTCGCATTGCCGTGTGGTAATGTCAGAATCTTTCTGATGAATAACCATAACTTGGAATATTCTGATATTTACTTTTGCATGAGACGTCAAAGCTGCTCTACCTAAACAGGAAAGACTTATATCGTTCGTACCGCATACTTTGCACCCAGCATATGCTCTGTTAGCAGTTGGCTTTAACCACTCTGAAAAAGCAGGATCATCCTTCCATTTGTCATTAAAGACATTACAGCCTCGCAATGGTCTTTTTGAAGTCATGCTGAAATACAATACACATGTATGTAGAGACCTGATAAAATTAAAATCTATAACATATCATGAACGATTAAAAAACAGTGATTCGATTAAAATGAGCCATTTCGATATGGGCCTACATAGGAATACATGAATACACAGTAAATGAGAACATAATTTATATTGAATTATACAAAAAATCTTCAGGAAAGTGGACACACACGTACGAGATCACACCATTTTTTAATGTTGACTTGCATGTTGCTTCATGCTTTATATAAGTGCATCAAACTTTTTGAGGCTATTTAAATTACAACAACATAATCTTATATATTTGTATGGATAGCTTTCGTAATCGCACTTATTATTAGACCAACGAATAATAGCACATTTAAATTTTCGGTATGATTACTGTACATGGAATGTGAGTACAAAAGATTTTACTTGAATAGAAGTAGTCTTTATTATCTTTTGGCTTCAATAAATATAAAGCGTCATATCAACCAATAATATTGTGGCTTACCATTGTAGGTTTCTTATTCGATTGAGTGACGGCTGACAAAAAAGAACACATCATACGAAACAAAAACGTATTTGTAACATGACACACAACAGGAGAACCAAAATTTTGTAGAAACTGCAAAATTTCGTCAAAATTTGTAGAAACTGCAAGAACCAGCTGTTGATAGTTGAATTCAGTCTGATGTCTGACGTCCTTGATTTGAAAGCGAAAAGGCACAAACGGAACGGCCTCACCTTGCTCTTGAAGACATACCAGGAATCAACATTCGCGCTGTCGAAAGGATGGGATATACATACGATATATGGTATATATGATGTGGGACGTGGGTCATACGATATGTATGGGACATACTCGTACATGAAATATACGCTTGTAGTAAGTGAACCAAAGATTTCAATTACGTTCATTTAATAAGTTAAGGTTTATTGATATTCAAATTATCTTGTTGACTCATTTAAGAGATAATATTCATACTTTCAAAAGCTACATCAGTTCCGTATTTGAAGTTCTTAAATTCAAGTTTTATGAAAAAAAGGATAAACTGTTGCTATTGACATGTACACGTATTCATTTAAATAATCAAAAAAAATCATGTACAATTCATGTACATCATGAATTTCATGTACAATTCATGTACATCATGAATTTCATGTACACGCGGCAACCCTGTTTGTAATGGGGGGCATGCACAATCCTCGTCTCGTCAGTGAATTTTGCAGTGATTAGTAGGCCCCCTACTAAAAAATTGCTGCTCTCAAATCTGGTCTCTGAAATTAGGCCTAGTTCGAAAAACAAAATGACAGTGTTATCTAACTGAAGCTTACTATTTTTGCAATTTACAATTTTTCTTGGCGTCGACGTCATCTATTTTCAGATGTCCAAGCCACAATCATTGTTACACAATTTTTCTTTGCGGGTTAGTTGAAATGAATTGTGCCAATATGTGTGCACTATGTTTTTTGAAAATCCTAGTAGGCCCATATGTCGCATTCCTAAAGAATGGACTTCGCACTATAGAAGAATTACATAGGACATTGAAAGTTTTTGTAGACGACAAATGTGTGATTTTCACTTAGACCATAAGAAAATATCTTTTTCCAAATTTAGGAGTGGAGTTGAATTTAGATGCATGATTCACAGCACATGATAATGGAATTTCAAGGAGAATAAAATATCACTGTATTTCCAAAACGCTACATTGCAAATCAAAAACGAATACTTTCAGTTACTCACTTTATATTCCTTTTTTTCATTTTGTTATGTAGATACAATCATAACAGTCTGCGGTTCTTCATCTTCTTAAACAGATTAAGAATATCGTCATAATTCAATTTTTTGGAAAGATCTTTTTCAAATGTCAATAAACACAGATTGCAAAGTCTTTCCGTAAACATTCGTGATCTCAAACGAGTTTTAATTCGCTTCACTGAAGAAAAAAGCCTCTCAACGTTGCACGATGTTTGTGGTATTGTCAATAGAATATGAACTAATCTATGCAGATTCGGGAAAATCTCCCTGTCAATAAAATCGAAAATATCCATGAGGGTGAAGCCTGAGCTCAATCCTTGGTTGGAAGACTTAAGTTTTTGTAGAAGGAAGCTTTCAAAAACTTTAATTTCACCTTCAGGTAGCGAAAAATGAAACATTTTGGCTGTTTCGTTCAACAGTTCATAGTCCATGTAATCATCACCACCGGGCAACAATGAAGCTGCTGCCCTCATAATTGTGGTTTGACAATCGCCAAAACGACTTCTCAGTTCGGCCGATAGATGAGCAATAATTCGCTTGAGCAATATTTCAATTTTGTCAATGGTGTTATGAGAATTTTGGCCGACCGAAAGAGTTACCTAGAATGATTTGAGCTTTGAAGAAAGACGCTTTACTCTCTGCGATGGCTGAGTATCAACATCCGTGATTTCATATGTGGCACATAGACTGAGAGAATATTCAATTATGCTTTTGATATCAATGTCACTCAAATTGTCCTCAAGCAACTTAATCACCAACAAACAAGTGGAAACATCCGTCTCACGTCTTTGCAGACCTTTAGTAGCCGTGTCGGTGTAGTGATAAGGCCTGTTGAAAAATGACATCAAAATGATAAATTTTTGTGTTTGGATTCCGTTGAGAAGTGACGCTGCTTGTAGCTTTGTATCGGTATCAGAATCTTTCTCAAAAGATGCCAAAGTGTCCATGATGACATCAAAACGTCGTGAAAATTTTTCAACCTCCAATGATCTGGAGGACCAGCGAGTATCACATGAGTGAATGAGTTCTAAAGGCTGCGAATCAGGATACAGCAGTCGTTGAAAATGAATGAACCGCTCATGCCGCTTTGCTCCTGTCATGAAGGTATGTACACGATCCATGATATCGAAAAATAAAAGTTACGGTCTGATCAACTTCAGCGGCAGAGCCAAGAATCAAATTCAGTCGGTGTGATGCGCAATGAACATAATGAGCATTATGATAACCCCTGCCTTCACAAGTGCCTGCACACCACCACTAGTACCCCTCATGACAGAGGCGCCATCATATCCTTGACCTACACAATCAAGTGGAGAAAGTTCCAACTGCTGCAGCAGCGTCATTAGCTTTTCGGAAATATGACTTGCTGTCAAGTTCTGCAGACGAACAACTGCTATTGCGCGCTCATAGATCTTCCCATCATAAACATATCTCAGCGAAATGCCAAGTAACTCGCTCTTGGCAATGTCTTTTACCTCGTCTGCAATAACTGCATAATACACTGCATCTTTCACTTGTTTGATAATGCAGTCTAAAAGAGCATTTTTGGAACATTCTAAGAGCTCGTTTTGAATCTCTGGGCTAAGCATTGTTCCATTTTTAGGAAGCCTAGAGAGACGATCAGGTATGTTTTTGTCATATTGTGACAGCAAGTCCAACAGCTCTAAAAAATTTCCTTTGTTCAAAGAATCTAAAGTTTCGTCATCACCTCTCAAAGGCAGTTCCTGTCTAGAGCAGAATATGATTACATCAATGACAGTTTTGAGATGATCCTTGTGTATGCTCAGCAAGTGTGTGTCTCGAAAGACTGGATCAAGCTGCTGATCTACCCTGCCAACCTTTTGCTGTACAAACCACTGCTTCGTAGCTTCCTCAGCTATTTTATGAGCAGTGCTGCTGCAATGTTTGGTACACTTCTCTCTCAATTTCTTCCAATTTGAGCAACCTTTTCTTAAAAACACATCATATGTAGAATCCATCATAGTTGAGCCAAATAGTTTGCATGGTTGGCAAAATACAGCGTTCCTTTCAATGCTGTATTCAATCCATTCATACTGACTGTACCAGTATGATGAAAACTTCCTCTCACCAGACTTCGGAAACGAGATAATCGGCTGTTTTGGCTGCTCTCCTTTTTTAGACAGGTATCTGGGTTCGTCCTTGTCAGGTTCAGCATCGATGACTTTTCCACTGATGCTATCACCTTGTAGTGTAGGTGGCGTGTCACTTGAATTGATGTTTGAGTTGTCATCACAAATAGGCCCACATGGTGCATCAATAGTCTCAGACTCCACATGACGTTTCTTAAAAGATAGTGTTGTTTGATAAAGCATTTGACGCATCCTTGGTTTGCTCATCGCAGAAGCGTAATGTTGACCGAAACACAAAAACGTGATGTTGATATCGCGAAAACGAAGAAATATTACTAGATGGCGAAGTCACTGAATTCACAGTGAAGTTCACACGGTGATACATCTGTGGTTTTGAGAAGGAGCAGCAGCACGCATGCGGAAATCAATCTTCAACTTATGTCAAAGTCATGGGAATCAAAAGAACGCACGCGCTTTGCGGTCGCAGTCGATGAATCTGTTCGAACAAGAAAACGATTGCTAGCTTATGACGTCAACACATCACTCCGGGAACAGTGACGCCGTTGCGTGCACCGCTGTCAGTGAAGAGTGAGCGTCGTGTGTTAACATGGAAATGGATTGTAGTAGCGCGCGCATGAGATCTAAAGATATAGGATGGGGATCGACTCCATATGTTTTCCAATGCATACATTTGACTGTTGACTAACCGGTCTCCCATTATCAATTTTCATGCGATAGCGAATTGGGGGGAGCAGGATTGCAAAATGGGGGGCGGTCGCCCCCCCAGGCCCCCCCCCATGGCTACGTGCCTGCGTGACCGGTGATAGATGTAAACATTGATTGGCTAACGTCGATTCTTTATCAACCAATCATTCATCTGAATAATTGTTGTTTGTGAACCACGCTATGCAGCAAAGGGTTAAGCCGGATTCACAATAGCGCGTAAATACGCATGTGCGTTACTCACATGCGTGTTGCACACAAGGGCTTGCGTTCAGTGGCGTAACGCTGATCGACGGGGGTCCCCCCGCAGATTTTCTAAGGGGCCCCATGCCTCGCCATATACATAAAGGGCTACATATAGGCTATATTTAGAATGAGCTGGCCGGAGCGCTACTTGGCCTAACAAATCCAACCATCATCAGCTGCATGGTATTAGGCTGGCTGGCTGGATTACCCGACCCCGTCCCGCATTAGGTATTAGGCATGGTATTAGGCTTATAACTGCTACGCGTACGGGTACCTACGTAACGGTATGCAGTATTATCAATTGATTGTATCGCAGTGAGTATAACAATAATAACCTGTTACATGATTGACTCGATAAAAACTAATTTATTTGTACGTATCAAATATATATTTGCATCAACAGGAACGTTTCAGAAAAAGTGAAAGAAAAACTAGCCAATTGTGTTTCACAAAAACTCAGAGATACTTATCCCAGTAATGCCCGTTATATGTTCCCGTTAACAAAAAAATTATTTTTTCTGGCGATGAACTTATTAATCACCAAGTATTTCAGTATATACCGCGCATTTTCAAAATGATCAATTATTGATCTTTTTCTGATTGGTAGCATATCTGCTACAACGGGTATTTAATGATAATTTATGAGAATACATATTTCAATTAATTTTTATCTCTCTTCTTTCATCTATCAATTCTACATATGTTTTCATCTTGCATGTTCTCTCTGTCTCTCTCTCTCTCTCTCGACTCTCCCCTTTCTCTCTTCCGATATTTTATAACGTCCGAATGAAAACACAAACATATTTGAATAATTTTTTTGATTTTGAATGGTTATTGATCACAAACATATTTTTGAGCATTCAGTCATGTATCGGTAAATGTTCATTTATGGTGATACAAGTAAAAACAATTCTTTCCCTTCGTGAAACAAAGATACACTTCACATTTTCTACAACGAACGAATGTAAAGACTGTGCGACTCGAACATTGTGCACATCTGCTGCGTTTATCCATGTATTCTGGAAAATGATCATAGAGATCAAACTGTATGTCAGGAGACTTGATTGATACTAGAAGACGCTTTTTTCGTGGTGGCATCAGTTCTTTTAGAAAACTTGGACGCCCAACTGGTTTATTAAATTTCAAGAGACTTTCTGCAACCTGCAGTTGAAACTCTTTCAAAGATAACCGCCCTGCACTTGTTTGTGTCGAATCACGTCGGTAACATAGCCATGAGTTTACCAAGGCAATGTGCGTTAGATGATGCCATATATATAAAGGCCAACGATTACTGCGAAACCTATATGAGTATAGCGACACCATTTTATCGTTAAGATCGATGCCTCCCATGTTGTTGTTGTATTCGTTCACTATTTGAGGACACTGGACTTCGACGTACTTTTTCTCCTTCCTGTCGTAACGTTCAATGGTCATCATTGGCTCTACACCAACGTATGTAGAGACAATAAAAACAAAACGGTTGTCAAACCATTTTACTGCAACTATGTTGTCTTCTTGTTGAACGCAATAATCCACTGAACCTCTTCCTTTTGCCTTCAACTCCTTGTCAGATACGAAGTTTGGCCGCAGTCGTCTGTATCTAAATGTTCCTGTAAAATGAAAGCCTTTGCTTTGTAAATATCGTATCATGGGTAATCCTACAAAATAATTATCCGCACAAATTTTGAAAGGAATTCCTTCGGGTAGGTTTTTCACCAAACGAATGATGTGATCACCACTTACACCAGCTGCACTTGGCTTTTCTCCAGTCGCACCTGTGTAAAGATAAAAGTCATGAATAATGCCGGTAGGGTCCGCCCTGGCAAACACCGTAAAGTGCCATTTCGCAGGTTTTTTTGGGTTGTATTGCCTTGGTCCTTTTTTGCCTCGGTAAGAAATTGATATTTCATCAATACATTGATTTTGATTAGGCCTGATCTTTAAGCAATTTTGTCTCAGAGCCTCCATGAATGGGCGAATTTTCCATGCTTTGTCACTTTTGTCTAAATCGTCATCAGTGTTGTCTACAAAATGCAGGTATCTACAAAGTCTCAAAAAACGAGTTTCTAGACATGTGAGAAGCGCAAGGCTCATACAAAGTTTCGTTTGCCATTAATCACGACCGAAGGCTTTGCACGACGACTCCCATTTAAATAAAATGCCCACAAGGATTTCAATCTCTTTCGGGTTAGTATCGAGTGTTTTAGGTGACTTTTTTTGAAATATAGTATTAGTTTTCAATCAGCTATCTCATGAAACATCTCGTTTGAAAAAAAAGATTTGAAGTATGATAAAGGAGTCATATCATTCTCACTCGTTTCATCGAAAATAGGAATGTTGCACTTCTACTTCAAATTCCTTACGTCTCCATCCTCGACCTTTGTCTTTCACTTCACCAGCGTCACCAAAAGCACACTACACATTGCACATTCCTTCGATTCTGTCGGTGTCTTCGTCAGATTCCGCGTCGATATTGAGGAAACGTTTTTATATAGTTTCCATCACAGAGTCATTGATGTCATCGTCACTGTCATTTCCGCTCTCATGACCATCAGCAACAGAGAAGTATTCAAAGGAAGATGTAGGTCTGTTGGTGCGAACTAGTCTCTTGTATAATTTTTTTTAGCATATAGAGATTTTTCTTCTCCTTCTCTTCTGGAAAGACAGAAAGGTATTCTTGAAATAATTATCAAAAATACTTACGCATGTTTCTAAAAGTATCAATAAAGATAGGCTACACTGCTACAGCAATCACACTATTTTGGATCAACCCTACAAAACAATGATATGATATACAATTACATGTAGGCCTACATTGTAATATATTCAAGTAAGTAAGTAATGAGAGGAGTAATGGGTAATAAGTCCAGTACATTTAAATTAAGTTAAAATTAAAAATTCATCAAATTCAATCAGAATTCATTTTCATTGATAAGATAAGTCAGTCTCGTGTCTACCCAATAGCCTGCGATAGCGCCGCGATCAAGCAAAAGGATGTGTGTGGTGCCGACAGGCCAAAACTGTTTGAAAAAAAATCCCCAAACGCCACATTTTGGGTTTGTTTTGTTAAACATAGATAATCATCCTTTTTGAACATAAAGTACGCTGAAAAAACATACGCTGCCTAATTTAACCAATGAATACACTTAGAAATAGTGAAGCGTCTCATTTCTTAATCACCGATGGTGAAATATATAGTGATCATAGGGCCTAATCGTAGTATATTCGGCTGAATTCGACATAATTTAGCATCTAAGAAGATAAACTGGTATTCTATAACATTTAGCAATGATATATTATGTCTTAATTGATCCAGTATTTTCAATATTTTACTTTTGTCATTAATGGTAGCATATCAGCTACCAACATAATTTACATACGGTAATTCTCGTGGTAGCAGAAATGCACCACTTGATATAATTTATACTAGGCATGTTATCTAACCAGTTATGTGACACTACAGTAATGTACAAGTCCTGAATATTCCATGATAATGATTTAGTCGAAAATATAAATATATTTCTATGCGAAAGTCGTGAAAGAACTTACCATGTTAACAGCACCTGATGAGAACAATATTCAAATTTGCCGCCCGACTTTGAAATATGACGGATATCGATGAAATTCATTTTAAGAATAGACAATGGGTAGCACTAGTGCTACAATGAGCAACTATGATAAAATTGGAAATTGTATGCATGATTTGTGTCGTTGAAGTTGTGGTAGCATATCTGCTACCCGGGGCATTACTGGGTTATATAACTCATCATCTTCATACATGTATTCAACTCATCATCTGCCTTGCACATCATGATCACATCATGCATTCTTCATCATCGTATTTACATCATGAGTCACTAGTCAGACTGGATACAAGGCCAGTTACCGGTATCTATATACACCAAAGTAGGCCTATATATGTGATATACACAAAGTCACATCTAAGTTAAAAGTGCTGCCGTATGTTAAGTTGCTCAAATTTAGTATCAGCGAATCATGCTTTTCGTTGAAATCCTTTTGAAGAGAGTATTCTATAAAACTTAGAGTTCCGAAGAGGTACCGCTACATGAAGAGTCTAGAGTTATGTAGGCCTACGTCAACTGAGATGTGACTTTGAATTATACCATGTTCAAAATGATGAACGTGTACTACCACTAGTAACTACAGATTAAATCTGCTGCGGTGAGAAGTATTTTTAGACGCGAATGTATTTACAACAACATCCCAATCAACATCTCGTGCTTCCTTATTCTCAATGGCTAGCAGGGACAGGCCATCAAATCGACTTTGTGACATCGATGAGCGCAGATAGTTCTTAATGATCTTCAACTTCGAAAATGATTGCTCCGCAGTAGCAACTGTCACTGGCAAAGTCAAAAACAATGAAATTGCCGTAGCTGTTTCAGGCATCGATGATAACAATTTCGATTGCTTGAGAACCTCATACAGGGATTACATGGAGGACAATTTCTTCAGCTCTGGCCTAAATTGATAAGCGAATTGTCTTAACTCAGTCTCTAAATCAAGAGAAGAACCAAAATCTGACGGAAACAGCTCCAAAAGTGATGATGTGCCAGCTTTGATGGAAGTTGAAGAATACTCTGCCAGATTTGAAGGATTCAAAAAGTCGAAAGCTTCACAAACATCTGCCTGACCCTTGAATCTTGAGCTCAATTGCTCCAATGCGGTATCAACAGCTGGATAAAAGATATGCACCCTGAATGCCGCCTCTGGGTTAATCAATCGTTCATCGCAGGAGAGTTCGTCGTGGAACCGCTTTATTTTTCGTGCCCTCTTCTTGGTGAATTTACTTTCGATTTTCCAGTCTTTAGCAATAGCTGCTGCTGTCTCATAGACATTTTCCCAATCATCTCGAAGGTATCGCAGATCTCTGAACGCCATGCGCAGAAGAAGAGTAGCCCGATACAGATCCATGTGGCGCGATTGCAGCTCATTCGAAGCTCTGTCAATTACTAATAACAAGCGCTCCCAAAATACGATGAAAAGCACAAATTCAAAGCACTCTATTTTCTTTTTTAATGCATTTGCATCATCACGCTCCTTCTTGGTGCTGGCATTGAGGGAGATGCGTATCAAGACCTTCAGTATACACAAGTAGCGATTCTTCACAGCTCGGACTGCCTTAACCCTGGATGACCATCGCGTTGCACAAAGTTTTTTCAATGTCAGCATGTTAGCGTGCTCAGCTGCCAGCGCAAGTTCTGCCCATCTACTCAAACTGGATCCGAAAAATACATACAGTTCTTGCAAAGTATCAAAGAACCCAATCGAATCAGTCGCAGCTTTCACGGAGTCATTTATGACCAGATTTAGATTGTGTGAGGCGCAATGAACGAAAGGTATAGATGATGTACCACCAATGTGATCTTTCATTTGTTGCTGCACTCCTTTAGTGTGGCCACTCATCACAGATGCTCCATCATAACCTTGGCCTCTCAACTTTGTCAAGTCCAATCCGATTGATTGCAAGAATTGGCAGAGTAGCTTGGTGATTCCTGATGCAGTTGCGTCTTTGACAACCAGAAATCCCAAAAATGTTTCGTGTATATTCGCGCCCTCCACCCAGCGCACGATAACAGAAAGCTCATCTACGCGAGAAACGTCACTTGTTGTATCAGCTATAATCGAGAAGAAGGGTGCAGAAGATATCTGGTTGACTAGGCATGATCGCAAAGTTTGTTTCATATCTTCGATCAATTCATTTTGTATAGTGGGAGAGAGATAGCGCGTAGCTCCAGATTTTTTGGAAAGAATGTTTTCCAGAATGGGGTCGTAGAGAGCCATCAGATTCACAAGTGCCAAGAAGTTTCCACCTTGACATTCAAAATCGCCAATTGTTTCAGTGTGTCCACGAAGAGCAATACACATGGAGGACATGGTGAGGATTATATGGATCACACGGGTCAAAACTTTGCGACAAGTGTTGGTTTCATCACGAATGTTTTTCTCGATTGCTTGATCCACGCGCTTTTGTTCCTTCCATTGCCGATAGATGTGAGTTGCTTCCACGTGTGATTGGTTTTGCTCATGAACCTTCACTCTTTTCGAAAGTCCACTCTTCTTGTCATCGACACCGACACCTGCTACCCACTCCATCCGAAAAGCTGAATTTTGTCGGTTTCCAAATAACCAACAAACCTCGCAGTAAGCCTTCTCCAAAACAGGCGAATAACAAAGCCATTCCCTGTCTATCTTCTGATTGCCACTACTCCGAAAGCAATAGTGTTTTTGAATACGATCATCTACATCATTCGGTCTACATGAACCGTGCGCAACAATCATTTCTTTCAAGGTGGTTGAGTAAATAGTGGATGGATAGTGTCCTCTATCAGTTGGATGTGAGTGACTCAAATCAAAAAGTGAAACTTCTTCATCAAAGGACTTATCACTAAAAATGCCAGAAGAGGGTTTTTGTTGTACACTGATAGAGACATCGACATCAGAAACCTCAACAGGCAAAACAGTGGATTCTTCACGAGAGCCTTCACAAGCAGAATTTTGTTTCGACTCTGGAGTCTTCGTTGAAACATGGGAAGACTCACTAATCGTTTCTAGACATGGGGGATCATCAATGTCAGGATCAAGGGGAGCGATATCACATTCGACAGGGTTGTCCTTCAAGCTGCTGCTCGATTGTACATTGAAGTAGGTTTCAATTGCTCGAGAAGACGTGGCAGAATCCGATAGAAGTGTTCTTCTTCTCTTACGCTTTTGAGCACCACTGGCATACGCTCGTTTCATCGCAGTGAACGATGTATCTGAAAATAATTTCAGAAATTTACTTGCGACTTTAGACCGAAATTCAGATTAACACAACATAGGCCTAATTTTGTTCTTTTATCAAGCTTTATTATGAGCTTGATCGTTGTATCTCACATTTACACATGTACATTAAGTGCTTGAGGCAGCAATATTTTCCATATTGTGCAACGGAAGCTTACTACATGAACATGTAGATCAGGCTATTGACGACTATATGACAATATCGAATTTAAAATACCGCTACCCTTGAAGATTAGCTGTAGGAATTGATACCAAATAAGCCATAATAATGTACAGTAGGTCTAAAAGTTGCCCCTAACTTAACTACTTCCGAGATGAGGCGCGCCAATGCCTCATGACCGGAGCTGCTGGCGAATCGATCGCAACTGGAAACTTCCGTCTCCACTCTCAGGTTGGTCCTTCTCAGATGGCATCCGATCAGGGTACCCGCTAGCTTCTCAGACTGTCGAATCTGTTGCTTTCGACACAACACCCAGACAGGTCATCCGGACGAAGTAGGGGAGGAATTCCTATCTTACTATTAAAACATGCAGTAAGTGGTGGCCAGCCGTCACTGGGGTCATCCTAATTCTCATGGCCAAGTCAATGGTGCACCTATGCCTTGGATTTTTTCCTTCGACTGCTTCACTCAGCGGAATAAATTCCACGTTCCCACCAGAGTCAACCACCTGGGAAGGTGTCCCAGTAGCGAGGCCGACACGTCGAAGTTAGTCGCTACTGCTGCCAGTAATGACGCAGCGGCCAGGCACTAAGCCGCTGAGGAGGTTACTCCATACCGTATTACACCATTGACTTTGAATGTGTAAATGCATCATCAGTTCATTATTTTCATCGTTGAAGACTATACTTACTTTTCCAAATCAAGTCAAAATATCAATTGCTGAAAAATTCTGTCGTTGAACGTCAAACTTCGGAAGCTTGCAATGATAAGTGACTCCATTTGGTTGTTCTCGCTTAAATGAAGTTATCAAGAACCAATGATAACTGAAAGTACTCTCATTGGACAATCAGGGGCAGGAAGACCAAATTTCCGTTGAACGTAATGCAAATTGAAGTCTGAATTCTGACGAACTAGCATGTTGATGTCACATGAAACTTACACAGTCAGCAGGTTCCGATCATGAGGATTCGAATGATGCAAATTATATTCCGATTTGACGAATTCATCACGGAGAAAAATTGAGTCGAAAGCAAGTACTTTTTGTATGATAGAATGATTGCCATGGTTGAAACAACGGCTCTCAGGTATGATTCGCGTGAGGAATGCGGCGCAAATAATAAAAATCAGATGTGCCGCTTGTTCGATAATGCAAGCCAAAGAATCAAGTTCTTCGATGTCATCGTTCGGACGCAAAGACCTCGCTTATTACCATATCTCGAGGCAACGCACATTACGTCACTGCGACCTCCATTGTGCGTTCAGAAAGACACAACAGTGACTTTGTCTCTCCCTTGGCGCTAGCGAACTATCACTCATTGCTATTCATTCTTTCTTGTATATATATCATTGTCTCATTTTCATTTGTTTCTAATGTATCGACTGTAGCCACCAGAAGAGAGTCGACGAAAGGCCTCGTGGCAATATAAGAATCAAAAGAATGATTGCCAATTTGACGATTGTCGCTTGTGCGCTACTTCATGATGTGCGTTGATCGTGCTCGGCCAATCACGCAAGTGGAAGGGAGGTGATTGCTCCCCTGTCTGTCTCTATCATTCAGCGCTGGCTTTTCGGTATCTGCTAGTGTTGTACCTTGGCCAGTAAAAAAGGAACGCATACATACAACCCACAGACAGGCGAAATGAATCCATCTCTGTGAGTGCATCACATGAAATCGGTTTATCGCAGCAAGTCATCACCATCCAGCCACAGCTCTGACTTGCTGTAAACATAAACAAACTAGAGATTTTTCCACCCCTTCATAAAGGACTTGACGCCTTGGTTAAGTTCAACATCTTTTCATGTTGATAGGAAAGCCACGTGTTGCTTGCATAATAAGAGATGGAAGAAGCAATGCCGCATCCTTCAGCCTCTGTAGGCTACTATTGAGAGGTCATGCAGGCAAGACTTCTCCACAAAATTGATGAATATGATAACAGTAGATATATCCTACGTGATATAGGAATAAGTTGGCAGGTTGGGGGCCCCCGCAACGCGGGGCCAGCGGGGTTGGTTGTTACGCCCCTGCTTGCGTTCACTCCCAGCATCCTTACGTGTAAACGGAACGATTGCAATGAAAACACGCAAGCGGCCTCCGGTTCACAATCATAGTGTGTTACTCACAGCACTGTCAACCAATCAGAAGTCATTATAGCATGACTGTGTTCGTTTTTGATTCGTTGTCGATTCCAGTTTCATCATGGTGCCTGTAACATCGTATAAAGTCGCTGCAGCCACAGTTATTCTCCACCGTGTGAAAGAACTTAAACGAAAGAAACGTCGCCGGCGATGGTCAACTCGACCTGCATTTCAACTTCGAATGGACCTAAGCGAATTTAATCAGCTGATCCCCCATTTGAAATCCAAGGATCAGGAAATGTTCTTCTCATATCTTCGTATGACTCCTGCGAAATACGAGCATCTCCTATCCATGGTGCAGGATGGCTTACGAAAGTACAGCAAGAGACTGCCCGTTTCACCGAGCGAAAGGCTCACCATTACGTTGGTCTTCCTTGCTACTGGATGTTCTCAACAAGAGCTAGCATTTCGATTCCATCGGGGAAGGTCAACTATATCAAATATTGTCAATGAAACGTGTGATATTATTTGGAAAATGTTGTCATCTGAGTATCTTAAATTTCCAAATTCAAATCAGCAATGGAGACAAATAGCCGAAAATTTTGCAATTCGATGGCAATTTCCCCACTGCATTGGCAGCATCGACGGGAAGCATTTTCGCGTTCAATGCCCAAAGGCAAGTGGTTCGACTTTTTTTAACTATAAACATTTTTATAGTATTTTGGTCATTGCAATGTGTGATGCAGACTACAAATTCACATACGTAAACGTCCAGGCCTAAGTCTAAGCAAAAATTTCCGGGTGGGCGAATTCCCAGTTATTTCACAGAAGAGAGTTCGGAAGTTCGGTTTTGAATTGGCACTAGAAAATCTTAAAATTAAGGATATGATAAACTTCACTGTATTTTTTATAACATCACCTCCCATGTGCTTCGAAAGTTTACAAACAACAAAACAAAACTAGTAACCGACCGAAATAATACCGGTATTTATATACCTTACAGAAAAATTACTTCTCATCACACAATGACAAATTAGGTCAAACTCTGAAATACACAGTAAAACATATATTACAAAATGCGTGAGTGACGGAATTAGGAGAGGCATAATATACATTTTAGGCCCTATTTGATAAACGCAAACGAAAAATGCAAACAGCGGAAGTTTCACGAAATCAGTCATTTCAGAAAAAAAGTCATTCACAGTCAAACGTTGATGTTTGTCCCCTAAAAAACTTTTTCATAAAGGCGCGTTGTTCATACTTTTCGGGGTTCGGCTCCTTGTAGCGACGTTGCTTTGACTGCAAGAAAGCAGCAACCGATGGACGAGGGTCAAAATGACTGGTTCCTGGCCCGTTCAGTGAGATCATCAGTCTGTCGTTCACTCCTTGCAGTGACATACTCAGTCTTCGATCACTTCTGGAATTATTGTAGTGAGAGACAGTTCTTTCTACAGTCATTGAATGCGGCACAGCACTTATGACAAGATCAACCAGCAGACCTAATGGTGATGGACTCTTGGCGAAACAAGATATCATCTGAAACCTTTTCTTCAGAGATAATTGAGGATCAGCAAGATCTGAGTGCATTAGGAATAAATCGATGCACTGATCCATAAAATACTGAACTGAACCCATTTTCAGTTTTTCCAGAAATGTTCGTCTATTTGCAGCCATTTCTTCTGCATTTCGGGATTCAAACACGGCTTTCAATTCAGATATTACCTTATTTTGGTCTTCATCGATCCTCTTTTCGAGATGATGTTTTAATGTCAGTACCACTTCTTCACGCACCGCTAAGATCGATCTAGAAGAGGTCGTCACAAATCGATTGTGTACTTTTCTGGGTTGTTGTGCCAGCGGAATTTCGCAATCACTGTCTTCCACTGATCCGTCCGTCAGCAAGCAGCAACTTTCCTCTGCTCCTCCTGGATAAGGCTTTGCTTCCATGATAGCAATTCCATGTATATATCTGTCTTGAATTTCAGGGACGTCAAACAGTAACAAGTCGGCTCTCTGAAATTACTTTTAGAGGCACGACAAATGATGCAGAAGATCTGTCATAAGACTTGTCAGACGATATTGAATTCCATCACGTTCCCACATTTTAAGATAACCATCAGCTTGTCGACGTGCAGGAACTTCATCAGCAGAGACGGATAGCTCGTCCCATGTTGCAATACAAGCCTGGTAATTTACCAACATGCAAGAACACATGTCATGAATATGCTCTGCAAAACGTACATCTGGGGGCTTCACGAAGGCTTTGAAGGTGATGTTAAGGGAGTTATAGTGCTTCCTTACACACTTTGTTCTCGTAGAAGACATGCGGAAACACTTGACCGATTCCTTCAACTGTGAATACCATCGCTTTATCTCAGCTACACTGGTCACCATATCATGGAATGCCAAGTCTGTCCGGTGGCATATACACCATATGCACAAGACAAACCGATTCAGCTCATCTAGGAGTTTCCTCCAAAGGCCACTTTTTGGTCCGGTATTGGCAGCTTCACCGTCAGTCGATAATGCCAGGAGTTTGGAAAAGATGTTGTTCTCAAAATTAATCGGTGCAGCATCACAGAGAAGACCGCCATCCTCATCAAAGTTGTCCGTAAATTGTAGTGAGAACGCTGCTAGGTCGCCAGGAGATTCAAGACTTCTTCCAACAGCTTCCAGAAGACATGCTGATCCCTTTCCAGCTGGCTCCATCGCAGCAAGAAAGACAGTGGATATCTTATGGTCTTTGATTATCCGCGCATTCACGAACTTCACCCCTAGTTGTTGTTGATCCGATGATCCATCTATCTGTACACCATATGCATCACACGAGTTGACCTTTTGCAAAGTTGCTTCTTTGACCTTGTCGGCAATGCAGCGAAGCATTTCAAAGTAGACATCCGGGTCTCGGTAATGCATCTCAAGAGCACTTGGTTCAAAGTTGGTGAATGGTGAATCCCAGTCTGCAGAAAATTGATCAATAAGTTTATCGGATAACTCGGATGTTAGACTTCTCGACGGCCAGGAGAAAGCAGAAAGAGTCTCACACATTGTATCATTATAAACGTCCATCGCAAGTTTCACCAATTTCTTAACTTCCTGAACCCTGTATTTTTTGAATAACTTCAACCACGGATGCTTGTTAGTTTGGTTCTTAAAAGCTTCAGAAAGCTTTCTAGCATCTGCAGCTGCTTGATGTGGCTTACCTTTGAGATGTTCAATCAATCTCATTGCACCACTTTCACCTTCTGTTCGAGCTCCAGTTGAATATGGAACGATTTGATTGTTTCCTGTTGCAGCTCTTGCTTCATTTTCGTGTGCCGCACAAATCGCACATTTGACCATAATTCTTGTCCTTTTCCCTTCTTTTTCCTTTGACTTTATCAGAAAGGGATGTAAACTTAGCAATCGATCAACTGAAAGGAGCAAACCACGGAACATGGCGACCGAGGACGTACATTTAGTCATCATAGACGTGCTTGTTTGCGTAGATGATCTTGAAGTTTCAATTGTGCTTTGATCTTGAAGTTTCGGCGATGACGGGGAATCTTGAGGAGGTCGGTCATGAGCTGGTTTCTCTTGGGGTTCCTTCGATACATCCTGGACAGGGGGTCGTTGACTTTGAAAAAATTGAGTTATTTTTGTAATCTTCCTCCTCTTAGCAGGTGGTACATCAGCCATCTGAAACGTAATGAGAAATTCTTAGTAAGATATAGTCATTCAAACTTTAAGCAGGGGTTCATTTAGGCTGCATTGCTTAAATGATTTTAAGATTGAAAATTTTCATATCAATATAAAAAAACGCTAAAAATGTTGTTTTTAGATGTCACAATTTTACCATTGGAAATACATAGGATTTTGTTATCATCTCTATTTCTGAAAAGCAAATGATCTGATCCGGCAGACGCGAAGTTTTGCAGTAGGTTACAGGTGTACTATGCTATGTGAAAGTTTTATGTACTACCTCGTTCCCTGCACAACTTCACGCTAGCTCCCGGACTATAATGTTTTGACAAGAGACGGCGAAACCGCTCAACATTGCTTAATAGATCATGCTCAAATATGCGTTTGTTGTTTTCTTCATCTTCAAATGAGATAATCAAATCAAATGAGTGACAAACCTACCTTCACCTAGTCCGAGGTTCTTCGTCACTTCGTGCCATGCACTCCTTCTCTTCGCCGCATCCTTGTACTCCTTCCTGCTTGTGTCGTACAATATTGGCTTCTCCTTGATCTCCTCCAATAGCTTTTCATCCAATTTTAATTGTTTAATTTTTTTCGCGCTTCTCGGCTTGCTTTGGTGTACACGTCTTCATGATGTTCGCTACTATCAAATGAAATCTGAAGCTGCAGTTTTTCAGATCATATTCTGACGTTTCTCGAAAAGTGATTGGTTGATCGTCGCTGCGTGTACTTGCAAGAGTTGAAACAGACTGAACCTCTGCGTTTACACGTACGATGGCTTGTGTGTTACACACAATCCCGGGGTTGTGAGTGACTCACAAGACACTACGTACACACGCAGCGTACCTGCGTTCACTCCCAAGGCCTTGCGTGTACACACATGGGAGTAAAACGAGCTATTGTGAACCCGGCTTTAAACTAATATAACAGTTACATCGTTTGGATAATATCACTTTCTCACAAATTTGAGAAAGTAATGAAACGGTACCTTGATGCATTTTCTTGAAATTTTAAAACTGATACTGAATACGAACATGGAACAGTAAGCAGTGGTTGGGCCAGCTGCGAAAATTTGCGAAAATATTCAAAAAAAATGAACTCTCTGCGAGAAAAGTGGACTTGGTCTTGCGAAAATTTGAAACCTTGTAATTCTTACATTTAAATTTCTAATTTTAATTGTCTAATAGAATAAATACTGGTCTACAGGATGGAAAGGGCAAACTAATGACAACTAATTAGCATGTTATACCTTATGTTATCATTTAGTTAAAGCTTCATATTATTCAAAGCGTCTTACATCTTGTAACAGGTTCAGCAAAATAGTAGAAGAATTGCAGCAGTAGTTCTTAGCATCTGAGTTACTGTAGATGTTGTAATTGCGTACGAAACTTTCAAGGTTTAAAAAGTTGCTGATAGTTCTTTAAAAGAATGATAACCGACTTGATTTCAAATATATTTTCAATTAATGTACAGACGAAACAAATAAAATTCAAATTAATATGAGTGTTGTGGTCGGACAATGCATTGAAATTCATTTTGTAAAGTCGCTCGATACCTGAAATTCTGAACGCAACTGGAGTCATTTGAAGCGCTCGACATCCACACTTCCCATAAGATTTACTCATATTTTTTATATTCAGCCAACGATGCAACGCCCTGATGGATGCAGAAAACACAATGTTTAGACTTGTGTTATCAGTTACCTTGCCATCAAGTTGTCCAAAGTATCCTTGAACAGCTGGTGGTTTTGAAGATCACTCGAAAAGATCAAATCAAGAGATGAGTGATGTTAAATGAATGCACTCTCATCTTACAAACGGTTCCTACCTTCCATTCAGAAAATTTGAAAGCGCATTCTAAAGACGGGGATGCTTCGAAAAATTTACCCCATTTTATACCAGATAGGCAGAAAATTTCATAGGTGGCCCTGAAAAACTGACTGCTAGTGCTATGGAATTTTCGCTTAAATGACGCAAAGTCCATAAAAATAAAACGTCCGAACTGTTTCGGATCAACATAGTGTGTGAGCGCTGACCTAACAGCTGACAATCAGTTCTGCCACACGTTGCCAATCACAGACAGTCTTCGTAAAAAAGTGGCGTTGGCCAAGCGGCATTCCAAGGCTTGTTTGAAGGAACAAGAGGAAAGAAGCCGACAAATGACCACTATCAAAAATTAAAAACAGTTACAACAAAAAAAGGAAAATAACTTTGTAACAATAAATTCGATGCTTCAGAACACTAAGAGATAAAAGATAGAGGCATCGGAGAGAAAGAAACACACGAGGGAATGGAAAACATTATGTGATGTAGAACTATCGAGTCGGAGTTGATAATATTGCAGGAAGGCACATTTTGTTCTCCTCGAATTAGATTCATTGGCACACAAGTTTTCGGCCTAAGACCTTCGTCTGTTGCAGAAATAATGTGATAATGAGATTAATTCGGCTACCAATTATTCCTGCAATTTTTTCGACGGATGTCAAAATTTGATACTTGTGCAGTCGCCACTGATCAACTTCAGTTCCTCCACGTGCCGGGAAATTTGGGGTGGACCTATACCCTCAAGCTCGATGCATTCCGAGACGGAGAGAATTGATGGGAGGTATCAGTGCAATATTAGTGGAAAACCAAGCAAGCCAGCTGCGTGAGGAGCAGGAGGAGTCAATGGAAAGAGAATATCATGCATCATGCTCAAGGCTTTTCTGTACAGGATTGTTGCATCTTTGCAAGTTAAGATTTCCACACCGCTAATTTCCACATCATCCGTTATTTCTCTTTCGATCTGTAATTATTACTGGTTTTCTTCTGATGAGAACTTCTACTTTCTGCCATTTGCTGATTGGTTTATTTCATTTTGTTGTGACCTTCCTGTCAGCGCTTGTTATCAACTGGAACGGATCCTGTCTTCAATGACGTGTAATAACAAGAATTTTTGTTACAAAGTTTTTGTTGGTAGTTTAGTTGTAGGATTAGTGACTTTCGGCTATATTTGCTACATGCACATGTGGGTACTAGTTGATAAGATGGATTCGGTAACAAAATGCCAGTTTTGTAATTTATATAGTTTAGTATTAACAAAATGTCTCCTAAGAAACAATAGATGGCGGTGGTAGCGAGTTCATGTAATCAGATATTTGCGAAAATTTTTTTTGTGAGAGTCATCAATGACGAAACGTAGTTGCTTTCGAAAAATCTGGCTTATTACAAGCAAGCACTTAGTTGCGGAAATTGCACAAGGCATTTTGAAAAATCAGTTTCTCCCGACAGGTATTGGGCGTTAGTAAAGCTTTGATAAGAGCGGTGCTTTAAGGTGCCTGTACACGAGTCAGTGAAATTGCGACAGTTACGGCTGACAGAATTACGAGGCTGTGTACATGCACTGAAATAAACACGTGTCGCAAGTACTTAAACTCTGTCTGACCTCTATGAGTTTCTGACCTTCTTTTCTCCTCGTTTCTCTGTGACACATACATTTCGTTCAGGGGTCAATATACATACTCGTGACCCAATTATATTTTTGTGGACATCTAAAAATCAAATACATGTGCCATTTGTTTCAGACCTAATCTTGTGCGGGTAAAAGCATCCACAAACGTTTTTTGTTAGAATGCTCTTGTTACGTTCTCACGAAGTGGCTTGAGGAAATTGAAAAATTATACCTTTCTAAAATAATAATTAATCATATGTATATCAAACTTTCTGTCGTAAATGATATAGAATCGATATTTTTCGCTTCCATCTCTGTTTCTATACTGTTTACGAGGCATACGAATATACGATAGATTTTCCCCTTGTATTTTACGTCACGACCAAGAGCAATAATATATGTGCTATCAAATACAGTTTTCATCGAGAATTATCGAATAAAATACAATTTGACTATCGTCACGATGTAGAAATAATAACTATTTAATACCGCGGTATATTACCCGATTTCCTCTCGTTATATCGTTTAAATATTCTGTTTCACTTTGATGCAGATGACTATTGATACATGGATAGATTTTATGTTGTTTGAATAGAAATACTTATCGATCAATTTTGTGACGTAAAATACAGATTGACTGTAATCACGGTAAATAATCGATTTATCTTCTTTCCCCATTTCTCCGACATCATTAGAAATAGAAAACACTTACTTTATAAACAGGTCACATTTTTGCTACAAAAATATCTAGTCTCTAGAAATGAACACTACTCGTTACAGAGTTTCTAAAATGTCAAAGCACAAGAGAGTGAGTTGCAGATTACTATTTTCATCCGTAAAAAGTAATCTTGTCTAAGTTAAAAAAGACAGCAATCAATTGAAATGATCACTTTTTCACTAAGAAGTTTGTGCTGTAAGCAGCTTGTGTCAGTTCTTTCGAAATAATTTCCTTTGAGAAGACTTTCATTCGCTTTGAATATAGTCCTGTAGGTGGGGCATTGAAGCTTTCTTGATGAACGTATTGGTGTAGCAGTCTGAAAATGCAATGTAACGATATGTGCAATAAACATTACAATTTATCATAAGAACATTGCATAAACGTTATATAACTACATGAAATACATTACAAAAGATACACATGTAGGCCTATATATTAAATAATTAGATCAGAACTATTGAAAAAATGTTATAATATGTAATAAATGTTTTTATGATTGAAAATATTAACACATTCTTAATCGGTGCGCGTCATCGGGTGTTTCACATGTAAATGATAAGATGAAGAAGTTTATGAATGCATTAAATTAATTATTAGACTGCTATCTTACCTTGAATAAGTAAAACTTTCTATTTGTATCATCTGCCCTGATCACGACGATCGACCCACTCTCAAAGCTGCAAGTACGTTTTGAATTTTTTAATGGAATTTATTTGTATATAATTTTCAATTTGCTTACTGAGTTGTTCGTAATCGCGATAAGTTCCACTTGTGGGTCTCAGTTTGAATAATCCGGCCATAAATCAATTCAACCGGTTAGCTGAACCTTCGCTGGTGGTGGATGAGGCAGGTACTTTGCCGGCAACTTTCGCTTGCGGTGGCGCAATTCCTTAATTTCTCCATCATGTGTTATGGAGATATGCAGACAACGTATGCCTGGCATTGCCCCTTCGTAGCACTCAAAGGAGCAATCTAACTCCTCTTTCTGAATCAGAATGTCATCGACAATTCTGCTAGACGTAATGGGAAGGTGAAGTGTTGTTCGCTTCTCCTTCATAGTGACGTTTCTAGCCTCAACCAGACTCAATTTTGCCTGCTCAAGTTGAAGTTGGAGCGTCTCTTCATTGGTCCTCAAACTTTTAATGAGTTTCACCTGCTCATCTACCCGCTTCTCGCTGGTGATTGCCCTCTGTTGGTAGGGCTCTAGGTTTTTTACCTGTGTCTTCAAACTACGTATTTCCGACACTTGGGCTTTGAGGCTGAAATTTTCTTCCCTGAGCGCAGCGCACTCATTCTTATATCGGGTGAGTTCGTCTTTTATCTTCCTTATAGCAAATTCCTGACTGACTTTTGCGATCTCACTGTCTTTACACCGCTGCTCAGTCTGTTTTTTAATCCCCTTTGTTGTTTTGGGGGAGGAGTGAAGTATTGGCTTCTTGATAACTTTGTTTGTGACGACTACTTCCTCAGATTCAGTATCAACGTTTTTATCATTGCCTGCTGCACTGTGATCGGACCCTATGATTGACTTATCGCTTTATCTAGATCCGTTTCTACATCGTCGGATGTTTCGTTGAAGTATCTGGCTATCATTTTGCCAACGTCCGATGCCGTGTAATTGGCAACCTTTTTGGCTGGACATGCCAAGTGAGTAGCGTAAAATTCCTCATTCTGCTTGCCTTTGGTAAATTTTAAGCAATGAATGCAGCCAGATATTGCAGCTAATTCTTTATGCTCATTGGGAGCATCCTTATACTTATTCAAATGGCGCTTGAACTCAGCACCCCTCTTTATTTCACCACATAGACACTTCTTGATCAAAAATTTTGCGTTTCCTCCCATTATCTGTAGAAAGAAAGATAAAATAGAATTACTGATAAGCGACATTGGCAGTCATTTTTAGCAAAGATTTCACCTATGAGCAGGTGCGGGCCAGGCAGGGCCGCGGCCCTGCCAAATTTCATCTGGCCCTGCCAACTTTTTGAGAGAATTTTGAACATTTCGTAAATTAACAGTGTAGCAATATTTTATTCATTTTTTTGTATTATTCTTATTTGGTATGGTTGTTTTGCAGAGAATACAGATGAAATATTTGACACGTATTTGTTGTAACGACGGCTGTTCTCACTCCATTGACAAACCAATTATTTTTATCGGTTTGTTTAAAAACGGACAATCTAAATTGGATGTCCATGACCTTGACGATCAGCTGTGATATTTTTCTTCAAATGGTTTAATGAATAATTGCCTCAATGAAAAAAATAATCCTCTAAATATGGAACCTATACATAATACGAGGTTGGCTTATCTCCGTATTTATCATATGTAAATGATGGTGAGGATTGCGGGATATGAATTATAGGACGCCGCTTATAGAAGTAGAAATCTGCCTCATGTCATCAGAATATAAGCACGAATTGGCACAATTGGCTAAGCATCAGTAAATTTTGCTACTACCGTTTCGCATAGTGATAGGGCCACATAATACAGGCCTCTTGGTGACTTACTGTTCTCATTATATCTGTAGGGACCCCAAAAATGTACTTTTCAACATTGTTTGGAATGACCTTGGCATACATTTATGCGGCCCTGCCACGAATCTATTTGGCCCTGCCGAAAACAGACGGCTGGCGTCGCCACTGCCTATGAGCAGAGACATAAAACTTAAAGTGATTTGATAGAGCCCCTGATAGCAGAGGGAATAAGAGGCCTGAGAATATCATGATTTTAAATTTATGTAGTAATGTTATCATAACTTGAGGATAGACAAGTTAAGCTGATGAATCCGTTACAGGCATTTCTCAGAGGGGATCTTATCCCAACTCCAAGACCTCGGTCCTCAAATCCAACCTCCCATGGACAGAGCGTGCGTCATATCACTGTGCTGGTATTCGGACCCCGATTTTGACATGAAAATCGGTGGAGTTATTTACATCAGGAAACAAGTCTCGAGCCGAAGCTCGCCTCTGGCAACTTTATAAATGTCTTAGTTGAATTCAGCAGGGTCGGAAACCCCAGAAAACCTCCAAAACTAGTGAATTTAAATTTTTCAACTTTTTAGCACTACTTATGAAACTTAGGGCAGGTCAATAGCGACCGAACCTTTTTTGAATCAAGTCAAACGGACTTGTAGAAGCAAAGTTACATGCCTTTAAAGTTTTGGAGTCTTTTATGGCCTGGAGACGAAGGCCATCTCCTGGCGAACCTCTAAGTCTGACGCCTTAGCTGACTTCAGCAATGAAATTTTCTAAGTCGGTTTCTTACAGAAACCCGGTTTTTCAGATTTCCAATGCTATCATCAGAGCTCCAGAGTTCACCTACCCCAACCCAGTCGGGAGGAGAACTGATTTCCACAAGCAGAGTTTCCACTTATATAGTTTGTGGCGATCTGCTGATGACGTAATACCCATCATTCAAACACTAAAAACCCGTCTATCTCCGGTTCTAGTGCTCCGATGGAGCTGGAAATTCACCATTTCCATGTAGAATTTGATGCTGAATCCGAATCTGCCCTCCATTTTCCCATCCAATGCTTCGTTTTGGCTCTACAGCCCGCAGCCATCGCAAAAATTCTAACGTCATTTTTCGGAAAAATGATGAAAATTTTTTTCTCTCCGATGGCTTTCAAATTTGGCATGCCGAAGCAGAATTTGACGCTGATTCCAAATCTGGTCTCTGTTTTCCCGTCCGAGGCTTGCTTCACCCGCTAGAGCGATTTTCATAAACATTCTAACTCTGTCGTTTTTTCGTCAATGCCCCAAATTTTCAACAACGTCTCACCTCTAAACGAAGGCAGGTAGGAACAAGCCATGTTTTCCACTGAATTTGTCTCACTCCCAGCTTTCAAACGAGCTATTGCACGACTTTCTACGATGTCTACAACCAAAGTTGGAAGATCGTTGCCGGGGGGGGGGGGGTTAGAACTTTTCCTCTCCGATTGAGTTGGGAAGAAGTTCCTAGACCCAACATTGACCAAAACGTCCGAATTTGCACTCCGTTTTCCCATCCGAGACCTCCTTCTGCCCGAAAAACGACTTTTCTCATCCCAAAACCTCCAAAACCTGACTTTTTCAACTCTGACGTTTTCCTGCCATTTTCCTCTCTAAACCCAAGAAAATTAGTCCAAACTGAGCTTTCCACTGCATTTTTCTCATTCTCAGCTGTCAATTGAGCTATTGCACGACTTTCTACGATTTCTCACACCAAAGTTGGAAGTTTGGCAAGGGGGGGACGTCTTCAAAAATTTTTCTCTCCAATGTCGCTGGAAACATCCTTCCTAACCCAAAATTGGCCAAAAATTCTGAATCTGGCCTCCGTTTTCCCTTCCGATGTCTCATTCTGCCCGAAAAATGGACTTTCTCATCCCAAAACATCCAACACCGGCCTTTTTCCAACTCTGACGGTTTCCTGTCATTTTCTTCTCTAAACCCAGGAAACTAGGACCCAGCTGAGCTTTCCACCGCATTTGTCTCACTCTTAGCTTTCAAATGAGCTATCACATGCCTTTCTACGATCTCTAGAACCCAAGGGACCAGTTTCCTCCTCTCGGACCCATCCTTCCATCACATCCTTGGCAAACTCTCTTCCTAAGGTCACACGAAGTCATCCCGTAAGGTCACGCAAGGTCATCCCCTAAGATCACGTGAGGTCAGCAGGTCACGGGGATGAGTCAGCATGATGACTCATCCTTGCACATTTTGGAATTGAATTTGCCACGGGGTTACTACTATCGATGCTTCAAGAAGATCGAAAAACTTTCTGACTTGAACTCTGTTGAACCCTGCTAGTCTTGCAATGCTAGTTTTTTCAGCCGTTCGCACTGAGATTTCTTTGTGTCTATCAAGAAACCCGTAAAACCAATCATAACCTGCAATTTTCTTTTCATTACAGAAACGATGAGGAATGCCATTACGAGTAGCGAAATCATACGCCAACTTCCTTATTTGGGTCGCTGAAATACCATACATCATGACCTGTGATCAATGATGATATGATCAACAAGTTCTGATTCTTGATTTTGATTTAGAGTAGTTTTAATCGGACCTTTCTGACCGGTAGTTACGTTTCCTTTAACGCATCGGAATAAGGTTGTCTTAGGAACATTGTATTTTTCTGATGCTGCCTTGAATGATAAAGGACTATTTCTAATCTCCTCGGCAGCTTTCTGCATATTGTTCATATCCCACTTGAAGCGGTTAGAGTCCGGTTTACGCTTGTATAGGCGTGGCATCTGAAATAAAAGATAGGCTTTCGTTTTCTATATGTCTACTTCATGTTACGTAATGTTTTATAATTTTGATATTTTATATTGAATTACTATAATTTATCAAGTAAAATGCATGCTATATTTTTAGTACTTCAGCTTGCATTTCGAAAGAATGAATAAATTCAAAAGACTACATCTATAACTACGACAACTTAAATAGGCCTACATGCGTCGAAGATTCATCAATAACCAAAAGCTACAAAATTTGTCAAAATAAATTGCCGGAATAATGTAATTGTAGGCTATGTATACAAGCGTAAGTGTAGCGAAAGCTCAAGACATTTTATCATACCAAAAAGCATGATATATAGTTCAATAAAATATGTTTTAAGATCTTGACTTACGTTGGGTAAGATGGAACAGTGATACACAATTTCTGTTGGGCTTATTAAATACAATACTTGTTTTAAAATATATGATAACCATTATAATGAATTTATGGCTGAATCAATTAGGCTATTAAACATAAAATATCCATACTTCACAACTGATGGTTAGGGCGATTTCCAAGAAAAACCGCTAAAGGTTTCTAAATATTTGTTTAGCGAGATGAATCTTAACCCTTATCCTGGTGAGCAAATCGTTAACGCCATCCTGGTATCAGCTACAATTTGTAGCGAAGGTGTTTATGATGCCAATATGTACAATTCGTATGCAAAATAGATGCATCTATTGTATTGGAAAGAAACTAATACAAAATTGTATCAAAATCAAACAACTGCTGATGATAAAACATGATATTGAACGAACTGTTCTTATAGAAACTCGCAAGCTCCCGCCAGGTCATAGGACATGCTTAACATAATTATGATAGACCTTGGCGATGAAAACCTATACGGTGGCATTATCACAATGCATTAGTTTCTAATATCATAGTCTAACTACTCAAACATGGAGGTAGTTCGTCGTAGAATCACGCGTGATCACTACCCCTGATGATGGACTGCGGTGCAGTCCGAAACATTGGCAAATAATAGGCCTACTGCTCTAATAGAAACTTCGTCGAAAAACTTATTTTCTATTTTTTTATCTGTAATAGTGATGTTGGCCATATATGGTCATAATTAGGCCTACATTCGCAATGCCAATCTAAATAAAACGACCTGACTTACCAACGACTTTGTCAACAATCATAGCAGGATACATTTTTATATACAGGTAGGCAACAGTGTAGACATTAAGCCTATTATGCATAGGTCATAATCTTTGACAAATCTACAATCTACAAGTTTTCCATAATATATTTGTGATGATGGAAGTGAAAACAAAACAACGTTCTCAACTGAACAATTTACATGTATGTTTTGCTGCATGCATTGACAAACTCGATCGAAGTTACAGATCAACAAAATTGACACTTTGTTACTTTTGTTACTAGTCTATGTTCAGTGCAAACAGCCTTCTTGCATTCCTGACATTTTGATCTTGCATTTTTTTTTTTTTTGACAAACGCTGCAATGTCGGACGCTATTGTCGACAGTTGCTTGTTGGTCTACGGTGATAGGGCGGAAGCCAAGAACGACACCTGCATGCTTCACTTCAGCCGGAAGGTTTTCATTTTGAACATGACACAATCTTGCGTGATTCTCCGATAATCCAAAGGACAGTTGTTTCAGAAATTCTTTTCTCTTTAGATGAGCATTGTCAGCTTTCATGAGTAGAAAGGCGTTGAAAGCTGCAACATCCAAAATGTTATAGAAAACGATGAGTGGCCATCTGACAGTTTTTCTTCTGCATGTAAATTCTTCTATGTTTTGATCCAATTGATCAACTCCAGCCTTGCCTTGGTTATAGTCCATTATCATTGTAGGCCTCTTTTTATTCTCACTTTCAACAGTTTCGCCGGCGTGCGAAGAACTAAGAAGGACGACGTTTTTGTTTCGCTTCGGGATGAAAGACACGATGACAATCTTATTCAGATGATCATGTGCTAACAAACTTGATTCAACAGGTCGACGTTTCTCTTTGAGCGTTTCAGGAATTTCACGGCGGTGGGATTTATTGTTCCTAGCAGTGTCAATCCTTTTTCAATCAATGATTTCGCGAGGTCGTGGGAAGTAAAGAAATTGTCTGTGACAATCTCTCGCCCAAAATGATGGAAAGGAGCTGACAGATCCATCACAATGTCTCTACCTAGATGTCGATGCGGTCCGGTATCGCGTTCCCTACCAGTGTAGATCTTTGCATTTAGAGCGAATCCAGTTTTGGCTTCTGCGAGCCAAAATATCTTCAACCCATATTTCGCAGGTTTGGAAGGAATGTAAGTTCTTCCTGGAATGCACCCGCGGTACCCAACTAATTGTTCGTCAACGGTCAGGACATCCTGAGGTATATAATGGCGGCGAAGATTCTGAAGAAACTGATCCCAAATACTACGTATTGCTGCCAAGCGATCATCTGCTAGTCTCTGATGCCGATCCCGAAAATTGTCAAATCATAGGCTCCTGAGAAAGAACATAAATCGCTGCGACGACATCACCGCACGGAAAAATGGTCTTACTTCCTTGGGGTTCCACAAATCCCCTACATCCGTCATGTTATCGCGATCAACGCCAGCTCTCAATAATATTCCGATACAAGCGCATATTTCGTTGAATGTGAAGTTCGCCATATACCCTCGGATGTGGGGAACTACACGTCTGAGGTCCGACACTTTACGATTTGTGTAACGAAGTACTTCACGAATCATTTCCTCACTGACAAATAGATGGAAAGCTTCCTTCGGAGTTCTTGGGTGTGCAAGACTTCTTGGTTCATTTTCAACAATATTGCAATTGTGACGGCGATTGGTGAAAGGTTGACGACTATATATGATTCCATTTGCTACCATATCAGCGATATTATCAGATTGTACATCCATGTCCTCATTTTCACTCTCGTCAGACGATTCCGTCTCAGCACCTCCAAATAGTTCGATTTCGCCTTCGAAGTCATTTCCCTCGTAATCGTCATTGATTTGTTCATCTGCATTTTCGTCAGGTTAATGAGCATAATCTTCTTCCTCACGATCACTTTCAACATAATCTAATTCATTCAAGTTATCGAGTTCAAGTAAGAGTTGGAGTGCAACTTCCGCTGCGAAGCGACGACGAGACATTTTGTCAAATAATGTAGACTCACACCGCAGTCATTTATTCACTGTGTGTAGAAGAATGTTCGTCTCTGATTGGCTGACTGATACATCAGCTCGTGCACTCTATTGGCTGATTGACGCATTGCAATTGAGATACGAGTGGCCTGAAGGAAGCATGAATCGATAGATACAGCAGATACGTACGTCAGCTACAAAATGTAGCGGTTACCAGGTTGAGGGGCTATCTTAGTTTTGTCTAATAGTGCTCAACAAATATAGATAGTAATCATTGTCAAACAGATACCTTAGGAAAGTTAGCCATCGTCATGAAATATCGACCACCCATATCAAGTGGATTTGAATTAGTTTAACTTAGAATTTCAAAAAGCTACAAAATGTAGCTGATACCAGGATAAGGGTTAATATGAGCTATTATCTTTTACATTTTATGTACAAGTCGATTGTCAGATACAGTTATAAAACACGTCACGTGGCCATATAAGAACGATAATCCATTTAGGATAAGAATATATCATATTTATAAATTTTAGGTTCCATTATTCCCCTACCTAAGTATTCCATCATACCCGAATCAATATCTTTTGTAAAATGATGCTACTGATAGGACAGGTTAACAATTCTATGGAATAATAACTTTCTGTCTTATGTTTAACATTGCATAGATTACTCGAATAGCATTAACCGATACTTAGATCTCATTGAAAATTTACAGAAGCAATTTTTACTTACCACAAAACAACTGTTCGTCCGTCTCACAACTGATTG
Organism: Prostheceraeus crozeri; assembly: GCA_907163375.1. Classification (NCBI taxonomy): domain Eukaryota; kingdom Metazoa; phylum Platyhelminthes; order Polycladida; family Euryleptidae; genus Prostheceraeus; species Prostheceraeus crozeri. Next base: position 957,073 of record CAJQUW010009328.1, read on the forward strand.
TCGTGTCTACTGTCTTACCACGCGGTTTGCAAGTCACGAGTTATTCATCACATCACTTCTATAAATAGACCATCACACCGGTAACGTCATTATAGCGTAGTCAACGTTAGACCGTGGGAATGATAGTTGTTCCATCATTCCCAACGTTCCATCATACCCACAATTCCCCTAATTAGTTATTAATGTATACTCTACTACATGTAGGTTCAAAAAGTTCAAGGTGACAGGCCTTTGTTTCTTCCTGCCTTGATAGGTCCCTAATACACTCTATGCTATGTGCTCTGAATGCTATCACCATGGCTATCACCATTGAGATAGATTAGGCCAGTCAGTGATCGTAGTGAGGTTAGCGTTCTCCCCTTTTCTATCTCAATGGCTATCACGCATAGAGGACGCTTCTCATCTTGGCGTGCGCTTAGCACGCTTCTTACGCCTGATGCTATTGTCTGGGGCTGACGCGTTGTCATAGTGATCAATCATCAATGCACAACGAAAAAAAGAAAGTCAGGGACACAAAACAAAGCAAAAGTAAAGACAAGTCGGGCAATTCAGTCAATTTTATTATTACTATTATTATAATGATAAGGGCCCTCTGTACACCAAAAAAAATAATAAGGGCTCTTTGTACAAAAGGTAGAATAATCGGGGCGCTTGGTACAAAAAGGGCGCTTCGTACAATAGTTGCGAGAAAAGGGCGTTTGGTACACTTTTGAAAGTTACAATCTGTCTTAGTCATAGTGATCGTATTATTAGGTATTTCTAATGTACTTTCATGGGCCAAGTTTGAATTTGAAAATTTAGACTCAAAAAAATAATAAGGGCGCTTGGTACACATAAAAAAATAATAAGGGCGCTTAGTACGCTTGAAAAATAATAAGGGCGTCTGGTACGCTTGAAGTCTACAAGGCGCCCTTATTATAAAAGCCGTAAATTTTTTTATTAAAGAATCAAAATATTCAGGTTTCTTTGTAGTTCTCATCTTCATCCAGACTTGTGGTACCTATCCAAATTTGACTACTCTCAAGCTTGACATCACATCATCGTTTTTGATTATACAATCTGCAGCTCACCTCATATTTGAATTTGTTTCACCAATAAAAACCCGGATTATTTGAATTTTATATAGATATTTAAACTCTGATTATATACTGCTACATGTATGTTCAACAAATATTGTTAGCTCTGTCTATGTTAACTCACGCAATTGAAGTTCGAAATCCCACAATGAAGATATCAAAACGAAGAATCTGTATTTTTGTATATCAAACATATATTCATAACTTTACAAAATTACTGAATAAGCTGTATACAAACATGAATACAGAACACAAAATATGTGTACAAATATAATCAACCCTATAGAAATTATGAAGAATTGTCCTTTCACACATCATCATCCGACTCATTATATCTAACGTTCTTTTTACACTTTCGTACACGCAAGGCTCTGCTTGAGACATTACACTGTTCAGGAACAGGTACCGGGTTTATTCTAGCATTCTTTTTTTTTAGTTGGGAGTTTATCAGTTTTAGTAACTCGAACTTTTTTACTGCATATCGGTTTTTCGATTTCAACAGTACGCACAACTGAAGCTTTCACTATCTTCCTCTTTTTCAATGCTTTTGAACCTGTTTCAACTGTTTCATCATTTGTGAAATAACCATCTTCTTCATTGATTCCTCCTTCCAGTTTCTTTGTATAGAACTCTGTTAGTCTGATGAAATTGTCCTTGGATGAAGTTTTCACGTAATTCTCTTGGGCAGTTTTCTCGCTATGAGCCGTCTGCTCATAGTGGGCTTGAATGATATCAGTAGGTATATCGTTCTTTGTGTTTGCGATAAGACTCCCAAACTTTTCTAATACTTGTAGGTGAAAAGTCATATCCAGCGGCAGATGGGATATATTGCCTTACTGTTTGATTAATCATCGTGGATATACCAGTATCTACCTCACCTTTGGAGTTTCCAAAAATCAGCACAGGTTCCTCATACTTCTCAAGTAATTTGCGTATCCAGATGATTTGATCTTTTTGTACTAGTCCGTTTCATAAAAAGTGGATCATCCTAAAATTTGACTAAATAAAACATAAGTATGATACAGAAAGCATTTTTCATGTTATTTCATGTCCCTAATATATTTAAATGTCCTTATATAATCTGATAAGCTATGATACAGTAACGGTTCTTAAGAAGCTAATATTTTGTGGCCCTACCCTTATTGTCAATGACATTACCAATTCGTCTAGGTATTGATTCGATGATATCGTTGATTTTTGACTGATCTAACTTTCTCCACTCTCTTTTTAACAGTGACGTAAGTTGTGATACGCCATCTGTAGGTAGCAGTGAACGACGAACGTTACGTTTTAGAATACTCCATACATTTTCTGTGGGATTCAGATCAGGAGAACGAGCTGGCCAAGATAATGTCCTAAGCCCTAATTGAGACTTGCATAAGTTGACTCTACTACTCCTGTGACACGTAGCATTATCATCCATAAATAAATGTGTGTGAAGTTCAGAGCGGCCATTGGTCCAAATGCCAGCCCAAATCAGTAGAGTCGCACCACCTTGTAGCCGGGGACGATGTAAATGTCTCGGAATTTCCTGATCAGATTTTATCCATAATCTCAATCGACCATCACTATCCTTCAGACGGACTGATGCCTCATCAGACCAGACAACCCGATCCCATTGATTTCGCCAGTGACAATGACTCATTGCCCATCTGAGACGTCTTTTTGTATGCTGATCTGATAATTCGATCTGAGAGGGCCTCTTACAGCTCTTGAAATTCGACTAAATAAGTCTTCTACGAATAGTGGACTTAGAAATAGACGAGACTAGTGCAGCCATCTCAGTTAACGAGAGACTTGGATCAACTTTAACAAATCTCAAAATTAGGCGGTCTCTACGTTTGGATGTTTTGCGTGGACGGCCAGAGCCCTCTTTACGACAGAGTCGAAAATCATCATTATGCCATCGATGCACATGTGTGTGAGGGACATTTACCGTATTTACTCGAATAAACGCCCGGGCGTTTATTTAAATTTTTAGATTTTATGATGGGCGGTTATTTGAGGCTGGGGGGCGTTTATTCGAGATGGGCGTTTATTTTGAAGAGATTAAATTGTGCGTAATATTTTTGGTTTGATATACATATTTGTATATTGTTCAGATTACAGTTTACTTAATTAGCGCATTTAAACTTTTTCTCTTATCTTTTTTTACTTTACTTTATACATACTTTATTTCATTACTTTATAATTTATCTTACTTCTTTTACTTAATAGATAGAATCTATAGAAATTTTATTATATCTATTTCAGTTTGATAATCAACATACCGGTATATGAAAAGAACAAGCAGTTAGGCAAACGCACTATCTATGTTTGGAATTTTTTGGCCAATTTTTACGAAATGTTATTTGGCATCTAATATCTTTTTTTCGTTGCAATTACTTTTTTGCCCAGCCCAGAAATGCCCAGTATTTACACAAAAATTATCAGTTATAGAACCAAAAACAACGCTTTTATTCACAGAAGTACAATTTCATTGTTCAGTTTGATTCATCAGAATCACACCAAGAGGAATCGAACTCCTCCTCTGCCTCACAACTGTCTGAAGCATCATTGTCAATAGTGTCACAACACTCGAATTCATCATCACTGAGATCAACACTCACTGGTATCCCTTTAGCGCGTTCCTCCTTCAAAAGCTGCAGCCCGAAATTATTCTCATTGGTCTTGAAGCAATGTATGAGGTCATCTTCTGACCCGTCGAGATTTGTTGTAATAGCACAGTGCTTCATTGAGTGACAAATCTGCTCGGTTGGAATGTTCTTCCAGCTTTCATGGATCCATTCAACAATTTTTACAAAAGAAGGGGGCCTCATATTTCCATTCTTTGAATAGGTATGTTCTCCTGATGTAAGCCATTCAGTGTAAAATTTCTTTATACTAGTTTTCAGAGATTTATTCCATGAAATGTCGGGAGCTTGTATCAGAGAAGTACAGCCAGCAGGAACGATTGCGCTATCCAAGCGAAAATTTCGCATCGTCGCTTTTGTTTCAGACGACAGATGGCAGGCATATGAATCCCAAATGATAAGGCGTTTGTTGAACGTGAGTTGACCAATGACTCGCTGAAGATAATCGTTAGTCAACTGATTATCCATCCAACTCTTCTGATTAAAAGAAAGAACCACGTCTTTGAACGAATCTTTCAGCTCCTTTATCTCTCGTTTCCTCGGTATAATTATGTAAGGTTTCAGTTTTGTACCATCAGCTTTGGCTGTCAAAGCTACGGTGAGGCGAACCTTTTCGTGACCAGTACTTTTGATTGGGACAGATTTAACGCCTTTTCTGTCAATGGTCGTCTCCGCTAACGGCTCAACCCAAACAGGTGTTTCGTCCATTACGTAAATGTCACCAGGCTTGTATTTCTTCGTTTTTCTCATTTCCTCCAAATAACGAATGAATGATACGATCTTCGGTATAAATAATGCAGGAATTCTTTGAGAAACAGTAGTACGTCGACGTAAGGTAAAGCCAAAGCGTTTTAGAAAGCGCATTAGCCAGCCGTTACTGGCAGCAAAGTTTTCTTTGCCATCTTGTTGAAATATCTCCATAGCCTGTCGTTGAATCATAGTTCGCGATACGGGGAGTCTTTCTTCTCTTCTGGAACAAATCCATGCTTGCAATTTCCTTTCAAGTTCTTCACATCTCGGTTTTCTTCCACCACCGCTGAGACGTTTCCTCTTTTTTGAACGCACACTTTGTCTTCTTCACGCAGCTTCTTCTCCTGCTCTCTCCATTCACGAATTCGTTTCCTGTCTACATTGAATTTACGTGCTGCTTCCGAAACGTTGTGGAATTTTAGGAAATCGAGGGCAGCGAGCTTGTATGATATTGAGTAGCTTTTCGTCTTCATCGTCGCGCTATGTTGAATCAACTGATTCTCAGTTATTATCGAAAAATTGAAACGGATGAAGTGTTTATGAGTCAGCAGCATAATTTGAAAAGAAAAGTGTCCTCAATTTAGGTCAGCCATTCGTAATGGTAACGAAAACTGTGTGGGAATAGAATAGCTATTTTGTAGCATCAATTGATTGGGTGGGCGTTTAAACGAGGTGGGCGATTAATTCGCTCTTTTTAATTTTAGATGGGCGTTTATTCGAGGCTGGGCGATTAAACGAGTAAATACGGTAGTCGCTTGCTTGTAGCTCGCAAAGAAAACTCTAGTTCTAGCAAGGCTGACACTTTGCCTTTTGTGAATGCGATCTCGTTATTGTTCATTTGTTCTTTGTATTGTTTTCAACCGGTAAGAGATAGATTTCTGGCTGAAAGCAATCTGGAGTGCTGCCAACACCACCGCAACGAAGTCAGGAAGCTATGGAACATGAAGTCCAGTTAATCACATGTAGCAGTTACATTATTGTTGATGAATAATGGTGCTATACTGGCTCTGATTGACCGATTTTCTTTATTTTTGTTTTGCTTGATAGCTTTTGGCTTGTAGAAAAACATATTACATAACAAAGGAAACAGATGTAATTTTATAAGAGTGAGGTATGATTTTGTGTAACATTGCTAAATGAAGATCAAATTATCTACTACTTTTTTATCTATAACAGGAAAACAACTCAATATTCATGCTTAAAATTTCCAACCATGATATTAGTAAGCACAACTGACATATCTTCCAAATTTCAGAGAAATTCGTTCAAGTTTGGCGGAGTCAGACAAAGTTGAAGTTAAGGCAATGTTTAAGGGTGATCCATTTTTTATGAAACAATCTGTATTATCCTGACGTCATACTTGTAATCGGTTTTGTGAGATTTTGAGACAACAGGGACGTTTTTTTGCAGAGTTTGGAACTGTTTTGCTTCGAGAGATAGCAACGGTACTGGCCTACAGTTCAATCTGCTTTGCAAAATCAGAAAATTTAGTGCCTTTTGAGCCCTGAATGATAGTTTCGCATTTCCATTCGAAAGCATTGCCTTAGATTTCATCAATACATGAGAAAGTATGCTTGAAGAAGGAACCTTAGCAAACATTTTGTCTTGTTCACCTTTTTTCATTCGCTGTGCTTTTTTATTAAATCCCATTTTTACCTCTCGAATTATGCTGAACCAACGCGTAACGGAGAAATCATGGAACTTGTGATAGCTCTCCACGAATTTGACGAAATTTGTCAAATGTGCAAGGAACAAAACTATTGTTATAGGCTTATAAGCTGAGTTCTTTGAGTATTTGTTCACAATTGATGACAAGACATGTGCATTTTTCATGTTTTTCGATGATGCAAAAACATTTTCTAAAAATATTCTCAGATATTTTGAATATTTGTTTTTTGCGGATGTTTCATTCACACCCGAAGCAAGCAACAAATTCACTTTATGGTCAATAAAACTTGATACTATATCTTTCGCTCGAGTGCTTGTCATCGAATGTCGCTCGGCCTGACTCTTCAAATGGCCGGGGAATTGATCAAAAGACTGAGTCTTTAATAAGAATGATAGAATGAGTACGGTCATGCCTTCTGTTATTTGTGAATCTCAAGCAACAATCAGAGCAATAATATACTTCCTTACAATCTCTAGTTCTGTAGTACGACAAAACAAATTTCTTGTCAGATGTAGTGAGCTCACCGTGAATTCTTGTCTGATTCAGGTGATTTCGCATCTTCTTAACTTTGGACTTGCACAAGACACACATTGGAATTGAACGTATTCTTTTATTTCTTTGAAATTGAGAGCGTGTTTTGTAACAAGGCTGTCGAATTTGTTGTCGCCCACGGGACTGTTCCTCGACGACGTCAGCGGAATGACAAGGTTGATCATCATCGACCGAACACTCAAAATTGTCACACTTGTCCACAATAATGGATTGATCCTGCTCCCAGGTATCGACCTGAGTCATGAATCCTTCCCAGTCCGAAAAATCACTGTCTGTCATGACTTCGAAATAATAAATGCCTTTGCTATCAATTCTTAGAATAACTACTTCCAAGAACTCATTCTCAATGACTGCGATCTCATTGGTTGCGCAAATGATTACGTCACATGATCCACCTCCTACTCTCGATGTCTAATTTTATCTTGCATGGTTAGAGATCAGAAAAATATGGAAGAATGGTCGTACAGACGTTCATATGCCTTTATACTTAGACGTACAGCGAATTTGAAAAAATGTACAGAGCGCCCTTTTTCCATAACTATTGAGAAAAAAAATGGTGTACCAGACGTCCTTATTAAATATTCGATGACCCAATTTCAAATGTTCCTTCCGCTCCAAAAAAAACAAAAAAAGTCCGAGAGCCCAATGTGCCTTTTAATACATGACCACTCCCTCTATATCCTCAGAGAACCATAAGTTTGGGAATGTCATAGATATCAAATGACTGCCTAAGGGCGCTGTGTACTATAAAAAATTTATATAGGAGGGCGCTTGGTACATTTGTCTCCTATTCACCTAATAGCACCAAGCGCCCTTATCATTATTATTATTATTATCCGGTGTCGGTGTCGGTGTCGTGCTTTTCAAAATCCGGTGTCGTGCTCGAACCCAGTGTCGGTGTCGGTCAAAAAAAGCACGACACACCAGCCCTGCTTGAAGGTACGACTCGTCAGACCGCAACTCGAACAAACCACTGTATTTTCGACTGTGCCCTTTTCCAACGTGGACAACGAAGCCAGGTGCCCGGCAGTAAATGCAGCCGAAGCTGCCATTGTACTGATTGTGATTTAACACTCCAGCTAAAGCAGGAAAGTCAAATACAGCTGTGTGAAAACGTACTTTAATCATCACTGATGTAAATTTCACTCTTAAATGAATCACTTTGTTCACTAAGGAATCTGATAAATAATCTTTTAAAAATTTGTGACCTGGGTTTTGTACTGCTCATCCATAAAGACAACAGTAATATGTTATCTGGTTTTCGTCGAATGTGATAAGGCAAGTCTAACAGAATGGCATGTAGATGCCAAATATTTTTTTTAGCATACCGGAAAGGTTGACCTCCATCAGTGGAGACATGGAGGTGTAATACCATCGGATTCCGGTTAAGATCATCAGCTGCACATAACACATCACCGTTCTGGGATTTCAATTCCTCGCGATAAGACAATAAATCATCATAATACTGTTCCAATATAACCTCGAGTTGAAACTGAAGACTGAGTGTAGCAACATCATAATCAGTTTCATTATGTATACCATAATAAAACGTGCTTCGATCGAAGAATTTCTTTTTTATTCTTTTGATCATTGATTTCCACGACATATTTTCCTGGATTATTCCAAGTACCTGGAAAAAAAGGATGAATGTATCGTTAACTTCTGATTCGATGAAGAACGGAAGATCGTTAATTTTAATTTTCGAATAGATTCAATTGGATAATGTGCAGCAGGGATGAGAATGGTGTTCAAGAGCCCCTGGATAGAATGAATTTTCTGAGGGCTCTAGATAGAAACCTGTACCAATGAGTAAAAGTAAGGATATCTAAACATCTTTTATTACTAATATTGTATGGTGTCAAAACTATCTTTATCCAGATAAAGGTACCTCATCATTAAAGTAATCACTCAGCTTAAATCCATGAAAAACTACGCATCTCAATGATATTCAAAATCATCTCATTGAAATCACAATTTTTCGTATACAATTCAGCACAAATTCTTACCTGAAGCATCGATACGATTGTATTAAATGCGACTACTGAAATATTCTTTTCAATGACAGATAGCGCTAAGGCCGCAGAGGCAAGCAGAGATATATCATACACAGCAGCATTTGAACTTTCCAGTATGTCATAATCAGTTATCTGAAGTTGACCAAATATCCTCCTCCATTTCCTCGAACATAGTGCCAACAGAAGTGGATAGGGCTGATCTATCAGATCCATGTATAGGTAGATTCATCGAATCACTGAAAGGATAAAGGAAAATATTAGCGTAAAATATCTACACGTACTGTAACATCTGGTATACTTAAAATCAACTTCCTCATCATCTTTATAGTATTCAAATGATACTTCGTAACATGAATTTTGTCAATTTACGGCTTTTCAAAAAAATCTTCACTGAATTTGATCAACTGATAATGATTTTTCCAATCGAAGTTAAGGGAAGAGCACAAGAATAAACACGAAATATTCTCCATTAGTTGAAGAGAAAGAAATGAGGGGATTGTGACAATTTACATTATTCGATACTCAACATTTTGATAACATTCCTGATTTGTAGCCGTTGGCTATACTGAATCAAAGATGCAAGCAAATTATAATATCTGTTGGACTTTCAGATTTAACGTACATGTAAGGTAGAAGAATCATCGCCTACATCTGGGAGGCTAACATATTACTATAATAAACATCCTTGTGAGAAAGGACATAAAGCCCCAAATATTTGGCTACTTAGTAGTACCCACAATATTCTAATGACTTATGAACCAAATGACCTAGTTCATTAATTGATGCAAATTGTATTGATATAACTTGAATGCTTACTAAGTATCTTCACCAAATTCGTTGATTTGAGGCACGTCATCCTGATCTGAAAGCATTCCCTCAGAATCACATTCGGGGGTCATCTGATTAGAAAGTGCGAATTCTTCAGAATCGTAAACCAAAGACCTTCTTGAATCACCGAAACTGAAATCACAAAATTAGTAGGGTCACAAACATATTTGATCATGTAAAATTTTACTATGCATAGTCAATATTGCTATCATAAATTTAGTATATCTATGCGTCAATCAAATCGATTGTGAACAGACTACAAGTGATGTACTTAAATCAATGGGGTTCTCTTCAAATCATTACCTTACCTACTGCCTGCTTGAATCGAAAACAAATACTGATCTACATCACATCAGGTTACTTTTTCATGAAAGTAAGGATACCAGAGGTAAGTAAATATTAACCCTTTCAGTCCCAAATTTTTTTTTATTCAACGGAAAAAATATTACTGATCATTTTTTATCATTCTGGAATTTTTGAATATTTATTATATTTATTTATATTATTTATTATATTTATTCTGGGATACTTTATAACTAACGATAAAAAATTGAAGCGATTTGCACTTTTCTTGTATATTTTTTTGCTTGTATCATATATGATACATTGGGACTTAACGGTTGCTTTAGCATTGTGTCATACAATTGAACGAAAACGTAGCAATGACTGTTTGATTGTTTGTATTATTCAGCAGCACGCTAATTTCTACAGTCCTACAAAAGTCCTACTGGTGATATTCCACAAAACAGTTTCGTTCTGGTCGCAGGCATAAGGGTAAATCCAATTTATTCCACAACATCTCTGTCTTTTCAACTTTGGGTCTCAGATTTCCGTGAAAATTTGCATATATACTCATTTTTTACGCTGAACACGAAAATCTTAGCGGCGACCACACCAAATAAAAACTTTCCATAGAAATCTAGCACTTTTAAAAAGCCATTTTTTCTACATCTCGGTCAGAGGACAAATTGATCTCGGTCAGATAGATGTCGAATAGGAAACTCTTCGGCTTCTGCATTTGGGTTGCTGATGAAAGTGGGAAGTTAGGACGAATGCTTGCATGCGTAAAGCGAAGTGACCAATATGTAATGTATTGCCTATAATGTTCGTTGACCGTGACCCACCTTGTCCTCTGACCGAGATTTTTAAGGTCTCGGTCAGAGGACAAATTGATGTCGAACAGGAAACTCTTCGGTTTGTGCATTTGGGTTCATGAGACTGCGGGAACTTTGGACGAATACTTGAACGCGTAAAACGAAGTGATCTAAATGTAATTGCATACATTATCATGTCTTTAGACCGAGACCCTTGTACTCTGACCGAGATCTTCAATTTCAACGTTGTCCTCTGACCGAGATTTTTTAGGGCCTCGGTCAGAGGACATTTTCGTGGTTTTTGGAGATTTTGAGAGGGTTAATTGATATAAATGAAAAATTTCTTTTGCATAGATGTTAAGAGCATGGATCCCTCCTATGCTGTGAAATTTCATCGATTCCTGACAAAAGTTCTGGTTTCAGCATCCATATGAAATTTTTGGGAATATTCAAATTCTCTGGTCGAAAAAACGGATAAAAATATTTTTAAATCAAAATTGCACACTTGTAACGGCATCAAACTGAATTTTCTTTACGGATTTATAAACTAGCACACTAGAGGATTCGTTTGGTGCAAAACGTTTAATGGAAGAATCAATATTCTTCGAGAAAAGGTACCTCGGTCAGAGGACAGAAAACGTCTCGGTCAGAGGACATTTTTTTCATTGGACAATGGAAACCCAGTGAAAATTCAATGATTAATATTGATTATAATATTTAAAATTGGACTGTCTTAAAGAGCTGATCTTCTTCTTTCAGATGATATAAATATTAGTGGGTGTATTTGAATGTATCTAATCGAAAATCCGTGTTGAAATGAGAGTACTGCAACTTTGGACATGCTTTTTTGGTCTTTTTTCGGCAAAAAACGGCAACTTGTGAAGAAGGCCTTGGCTTTGTGACTTTTTAAAAACCATGCCATAATAGATGAGATCTTTACGGTTCGATTAAAAAAAACTATTGAAATCGGTTCAGAAATATGGATTTTACAAATCAAAGACACATTTTCGTCAAATGTTGTGGATTAAATTGGATTTACCCATAAATTAATGGCACATTTCATGCAACGAGTTTGTGTAAGGGCACTGCATTGTTTGCAGCGTTTTCTTGAAGTAACTGCAACCATTTCTGGCCAGTGGGCGATGGCGTCCTCCTTCACCTCCTCAATTGGAGCGACCTGGCGCACTCGCAGAATCTTATTCTCTGGCTCATTCTCCATGATATCGAGATCGGGTGCTGACGTAGCCAAAGGCCGTCCACGTTTCCGTGCAGAAAATTTCCCATGGGGCTTGTCCTGCATGATAAGTGAAGTGGCAATCTTGGTCGTGAATTCCAGCAAATCCATAACAAAAGGCTCATTGAGCTGCTCGCAGTCGTGTTTGTAATGTAGCCAACCGTTCACAACACACAAATGAATGACCCAAAGAAAGATCGGCCTGTACCACTTTCGGGTCTTATGCTCACAGCGGTAAAGTGCCATGAGCATATCGAACGATTAGGTAAATAGTATCAAATATAAGCCTATAACAGTATCAGTATATCTAAAAATTTCTATGCCTTAAAACATGGATTCGAGTTGAGGAAACATGCGATAACATACATGTAATTACTATAATCGAATGCTCTTGCTATGTTGACCATAGTAATGAAAGATGTCATATTTTGAAATGTAGAACGATAAAATGCATTGCAAGATAGTAGAACAGCAATATAGTACAGCAATATGGGATGGTAATATGGTACGGTAATATGGCATGGTAATGCAGTACGGTAACATAGTTAATTCAAGACTCAAAGCTACTTCACGTATATGAAGCTTTCCATTAGTTTGTTGGCATGAAATGGCATGAATCATGTAGTCCTTGCATGAATTATAGTCTATGTACGAATCTAATTTTGATGGATGACATGTTGGTACGAGGATGTTTATAAGTCTACCTTAGAGCATTCGATAATAGATATACAGCTACTCCATCCATACACCATCCAAAAATATAGCACTCGGCTGCGCCTCGTGCTATATTTTGGAATGTCGTAGCTGTATAACTATAATACATAATAATTATTAAATTTCTAAATTTTTGTGAAAAGAAAACATTTCTCATTTGCTTACCTTGAAACCCCATTTTCTTGGCTTCTTCCGTAGGTACTGTTTTAGGGCAGTATTTCCCTTGAAAGGGATGATCTGCTCATCTACGCTCTGTCGCTGTTGTGGAGTGAACTTCAAGCAAATTCTTCTAATAAATTCAAGAAGCGGTCGGATCTTGAACAATCGATCATGTTGAGGATCTTCTCGATCGGTTATCTGTTCCTCATTGTTAGCGAAATGTATGAATTTGTTCAAGTCGAAGAATCGATTTCGCGACATAACGTGTGCCACTGCTGGAACACGGCAATCATCTGATCAAACGAGTCGATATCGTGGAAGCCCATACACTCCCATCTTTATCACAATTCCAACGTAGCGTTGAACTTCATCACAGGTCGTTGTAAAGGATTATCCATTTTGCACAGCGTAGATATAGGTCTGTAGTGTTATGTATGAAAACATCGAAGTTTTGAAGTACTTATGGAAATATGCCACCGGTGATTCAATCGCATCGGGAGCCGAATTATTCAAAGGTCTGATATCGAAATCTAGCTCTAACTCATCTAATTGCTTCTTCTTCCAATTGAAGATATACGAGGTTTTCTTGCTGCTACCAGTGCTTGTTGATGGAATAGTTGCGCTGACTTCCTTTTCATCACCAGAATCACTATCTGATGATACTTCACTTGGAGCATCATCTTGGTCGTCGATTTCAGGCTCCGAAACATCCGCGTCCTGTTAGACAATTAGCTCCTTAACTTTGCGGCCAAGCCTGTCTCTGTGTGTGAAACAGTGAATTTATATCCATGGGAACTTGAATCGCTATTCACATAAATTGTTCAGATTTTGTTCCATTCAGTCCCAATGTATCATATGATACATAGGATTTCATGCCTCTATTTTATAGTCGAAGAATGCTGAGTTCTAAAGTATCATCCAAACTGTTTATTTACATACACAATAATACAAAAACATTTTTGTTGGAATTATCAATTACCATTACATGCAGAAAAGATAAAATCTCCTACATGTAAAAAAAGGAAAAAATCAAAAAAAGTTTTTCAAATTAGTTGACACTGATTTTAGACCTGAATGCGTTTAACACAAAATCTATTAATTTGATACGTCCTAAACACGGATATATCGTCATGCAGAAATAAAACATCCTGCAATACATAAAAATGGACCATTGAAAATTTGTATCATATCACGGTGGTCCTTAACCCTCGTACTCCGAAAATATTTTGGGCAGCATGGCCTACGAAATGGGGTACACACGTACCCCAGAGATTTTTTATGTTTTATTGATATCTGTGGTGGAGATTATTGCTGAATAAGATAAAATAATAACCTCTACATTAGCACCTGTTGATCTGATCACTTAAGAGTCCTCAGTTGAAAGAAAAAAAGACAAAATTAAATGAAAAATCAAAAGTATCTATTTTTCAAATTGAACAGGTAACTTACTACCGGAGACAATCACAGGAAAGCAGAAAATTTGACTGCGAACAAAAATATCTATTTTTTGAATTAGGTAAGTGTTTTACGACTGTAAAGAATCACAGTAAACCATAAAATGTGGCTGCGAACAAGAAAATTTACTCTAAAATTGAACAAGTGTTTTACGACTGAAAACAATCACGGCAAACCAGAAAATTTGGTTGCGAATGATCCGCACAGACATACATGTTGCATTTGTGGCAACGATTTCGACTCTTGCGGTCCTTCTCTCTGCCACACTTTTGACATCGTCCAGTTCCGAAATTCGTCGGTGGTTCTGAGTCCAATGAAGCGTCCAAAAGCCCGCGTCTTTGCGCTGCTTCACGCAAGTACGTAGGTACACCGACAAATGAAGTGGCTTTCCACTTGTTGATTCGGTTTTTCATTTGTTCTGCAATCAACTGTTCTGCGAGGCATTCAAGGCGCAATCGGCGTTGACGTTTCTTATTTCTTTGAAAATTTTGTGGAAGTTTTGACCACTCCAAAACGAAGGCGTTGTAACCGGCTGCATCCAAAAGGAAAAACAAAACATTCTTCGTCCAACGCCGAGTATTGCGACGACAGGTGTATTCACTCAGAGTTTGTCAAATGTGTCGACAGGACCCTTTGTTGCGTTGTAAGCACCAATGATTTCGGGTTTCGAAATAACCTCAGGACCTGTATTTGATAAAATCATTTTTTGACTGTGATGCTCCGTTGACAACAATATCACTGCTTTGTTCTTTTGAGGCACATAAGAAACGAGTGTCTTTTCTCTTCTGAATCCAAACTGGCTATCATGGATATCTCTACGTTTGCTCGGCAAAAATGAGGCTGGAATCTGGGGCTTGTTATGCCGCAGTGTGCCCAGTAATGTAAGTCCATTTGCCCATAATCTGTCCGATAGTTCAATAGAGGTGAAAAAATTATCAGTGGTAACTCCACGTCCAGTTCTGTATAAAGGCTTTGTCAATTCGAGAACAACATTCATACCAATGTTCTTCGCTCGAGCTGCGTCGTCGGTGTTCTTGCCAAGATAAATTTTCACATTCATGAGATAAGTAATGGTCAAAAGACTGTTCCAGGACAGGACAAGTCAAAAAAATTGGTATCTTTAAAAACGACATAAATTCATGAATTTAGTCCCTTTTCAGGTTTTTAAGACCTGAATTCATGAATTTAGTCCATTCAAAAAGTACCATTTTTTCAAAAAATGGTATTTTTAAAAACAACATAAATTCATGAATTTGAACCCTTTTTCAGGTTATGAAGACCTAAATTCATAAATCGGCTAAAGCCAGAGGAGCTTCGCTCCGATTTAATCGTTTTTAAAAATACACAATTTTCAAATTTTTCAAAATCTCAAATTTGTGATTATGACATTTTTCATTGCTTAAATCATGACCGTTCCAGGACACCGAAAAAATCAGAAAAGTTAAGAATCTCAAATTTGTGAATTACAATTTTTACCTTGAAAATCATGACCGTTCTAGGACACTAAAAATTATAAAAGTTAAGAATCTCAAATTTGTGATTATGTCATTTTTCACCCCCGCTTAAATCATGACCGTTCAAGGTCATCTAAAACCGGACACGAAAACCGGACACCGAAAAAGGACACCGAAAAATCATAAAAGTTGAGAATTTCAAATTCATGAGTTTAGACGTTTTTCAGGTTTTTAAAATATATCATGTGACTAGCGAACCGAAGGTTCAGGGCTTCGCCGTACCGTTTAAAAATATTTCTTTAAAAAATGGAAGAAACAAAAATGGAAGGAACTTCAGAAATGGAAGGAACAAAAATGGAAGGAACCTCAAGAATATATCCTTCGTTATCTCAATTAAAAATAAGTGAAATGGTTCTCAATTATTATTAAGATTAGAGCACTATGATAAATTAAGAAGACGCAATTATTACTTAGTCATTCTTCGTTATTGTATGCTCAACATTATTTAAAGTACTAATTGTGTGAACTAGAAGATCATTGTAACTCATAAACTCAAAATTATTCAATGAACCCGTACACTGGCTGATAATTGAAGAGAGACAGAGATTGAAGAGAGAGAGATTGAAGAGAGAGAAACGTCTAGCAGCTTTCCCCTAAAATTATATGCTATATCTTGTCATTTCAATTTACCCATCGGTAAACTTTTGACATTTCAACTTACGCGTGCGTAAGTTTTGACATTTCAATTTACCCCTACGTAAATTATTTTCAGAATCTGTTTCAAATCTATTTTCAAAATCCATTTGCAAAGTCTATTTTTCAAATTCAGTTTTAGAAATCGATTTGCAAAATTCATTTAGCGCTTGCCAAACACATACGGGTAGTAAAGTACTTCCCATTGTGAAGACATGAATAGATTAAGCACATAAGAGTGCATTGACAATAAAAGCAAATGACAATAAAATTCTTCTTCTGAATTTAGAACGCATGGACGGCGACATGCGGGATAGTTGTTATGACATTTTAAACAATCATTTTAACGATGAAACATATTTTACAAATGAAGTTCATGAAGAAATTGAAATATATAAAACAATATAGATTAGAATCGGCTAAAGCAGAGGAGCTTCGCTCCTATAATTATAATATAATCATTTCAAAATCGAATAAGTAGTAAGGAAAGACATCATTAGAGAACAGTTTTAAATCAATACCCCCTCCCCACCCTTGTCTTCTAGGGGCTCCCTTAAGAAATTTTTTTATTATAAAATGAGCAACATAAATGAGTTTTTGAAATTATATGGAACACAAACGACAACGAATTTCGACCTAAAGAAAATCGCAAATGAATTAGGAATAAAGAATTTTCATGTTCTAATGAGAAACGAATTACAATTCCTAAAAAATAGGCCAACAGGAACCTTCAGTTCCCGGAACAAAGTTCCATCAATAACTGTAAATTTCATAACGAATCTTCACACTTCAGACCAAAACGGCGGTACATTGGTTCAGCAGGTATCTTTAGTAAAAACAGGAGATAATTATATATTTTGACTCATACGGGCTTCCAC